>CAJNOP010000012.1:0-206266 GCA_905250075.1 Rotaria sp. Silwood1 | reverse complement strand
TAATTAATCATTAATGTAACTAGTACAAGAGTGTTTTTTTGCAATGTCTTAACTAACGGAAGAAATAAATGTATGACTTATTAGCTTGTCGTAACGATATGAAAAATCGCACAGTGTAAAATCACGACTAGTGAAGTAAAATTACGTTTTTGGTATATTTTTGTATCCATATATTAGAGGAAGAGAAAAAACTGCACCTCATAATACTATGCATCCGAATTTTAGTCATCACTATGTTTGACTCAAATAGGTATGCTTCATTCTTAAAAGAATGAATCAGAAATAGCAAACATCAGCAAACGTAGTTTGCTATCAATAGTTTTGATGTTAACGAAGATGAAATATTCTTGCACCTCTTAGTACTTATAATGTTCATTCTAATCTACACATAAAAATTCACCGAAATATACTTAGGGCAATCCAAAAGTAGTTGCGAAGGTACTATGATTCCTTACAAGAAGCTTTAAGAAATTTTCTCTTCGTATACTCTGAGAGAAAAAAAATGCTCTATTTTCGACACATTTTGATTATACTTCAACTACTATCATAATAATAAATTTATGATAAGATTTATTTTTCTATTATATATGTTGGTAATACTAATGTTTATTTAGCGGATATTTTTATTGTATAAATTTTGATAGAAACAAGATAGCAAGCTGTGATTTTTCATTGTTGGAAAGAAGAGATGAAGATACATCGTATTGTATATTATAAATTGTTTTAGCACGATTCTTTTTGAGGTTTTCAATTGATCTCTTCGAAAACAAACCTACTCATGAAGTCTTTACAGCTAATTGCCAATTGTGAGGTGTGTATTGAAACCACCCCATGAAAGATCTACAAAACTGCACAAGGCTCATAAGTTTAGAATTAACTACTCAGACGTTATGAATATTTTAGTCACAGCTTTAAGTGCGTTATCCGGCAATTTCTGTGAAAAATTTTTTTTTGTTTTCTTTTTGATGAAAAACCATTTTTCTGATACTTAGGAAATTGATTAAACAAAGACTAGACAATGTACTAGGAAAACGTATAATACATTATCAAATAGCATAGAAATATAAAGCATTCTTTTTTTCTATCAGAATATACGGAGAGAAAGATTCCTAAAACTTTTTGTAAGGAATTTATAGTATGTTTGCCATTACTCTTGAATTGCCCTAAGTATATATTGAATTCAAGTTTTGTTGGATTCTATCAACATATATTCCTACTGGAATAAATCTTAAAAAAGAAACATGATATAATAAGAAATCGGTTTTCACTTCAAACTTTGAAGAAAGTTCAATCTACATAATAATCTTCGTTCTTTGTATTATTTTCATTATTCAATGATTATTTTATCGACACTGGTTAGTTTCAATTCAATTTCTCTGTATTAAACATCTGATTAATTTATTTTAAATATATAATTCTCGATAATTTAATTATGAATTTGATTCTTCCTTGAAGTTTTTCTTTTGTTGTTAATCAAGTTATTTCATAAAGAGAGTAAAATAAGTAGAGCACGTTTCTCTATGAAAGAAAACAAAATCTAATTCCAGAAATAATTTCATTATCAATATTTTACGCATGCAAAATCTATGGTTTATTTAGCATCGAGATAAATTATTGATTATCGTTTCATGGAGTGGCTCGTTTTTATTACTAGTTGACGTTTCGTGCCAGTTCCTAGTGTTCATTTGTGAAGGTGTGTCTGCTTTGTATTTATGTATCATCAAACAGATGTATTCATACATTTGAGACGTCATTTTCTTCATGAATTGATATATATATATATCTATGAGATTATTTTTATCAGTCTATCATGAAGAATGAGCTTCGAGTGAACTTATTGATGATAGTTTGATGTAATGAAAATTATTAATCAATTTTAACTACTTATCTGTAATAAAATTTCGCATTTATATTGTTATGTTCGAATTTCATTACATCTCTACCCTCAATAGAAAACTAAGAATTTTCTATTGTATTTTATTTGTTTTTATAATTTATACTTAAAAGAATTTATTGAAAAAAATCAAAATGATTTTGAGGTTTAGGAAGAATTTTTGAAGGTTTTAAAAGCCGCCAAAGCTAGGCATATTTTGATTTAAATATTCTTATTAAAGTTCTTATCTCATGAGAAATTAATGAATAACTTAAGAGAAGTTTTCTATTGGAACAGATTTACGCATAAACTCGATGAAACTTCTTCTATATTTTACACTAATTATGATAAGAATTTGTTGAAGAAAATCAATGGTATGTTACATTAGAACAGTTTTAACTGATTACTTTCAGTTTATAATACGAAAGTATCAAATTTGCGTTCTTTAGAACAGTCTATTATCCTTAAGTAAACATTTTTTTCTTCATTGTGATGATGACAACGATTCAATACAAATCTCTTAAAGTACATTAGGTACACTTTTGTTGTGTCGCTTCTTGTGAGTAATGCATTTACTTGTGAAAGTATTATCAATAACGCATACTACTTAAAACATCACACTTACATCCATTTATACATTTTTTTTGACTTGATAATACTCATCTATTTTCATTATTTATTTGAATGTTGACATAGATCATTTGCATTACAGAAAATATAGATTAGAAATAAAGAATAACATTTATTTAATCAAAAGAAACTGACAAAGAGTTAATTCTTAATTACACTACTAAGAAGTCATTTATCTGTTCATTACCTAAGGATGATGTTTTCTTTATTTCCATTTTAACTAGTAAACTGAAGATTCACATATCTATTTTTAACCATTCTTTTTATGTTCTGTAAATTATTTCATCATATAAGCATAGTGAAAGATTAACTTATCTGGCAACATGTTGCTACAAACTTACTTAAATAACATCATAGAATAAAATGGAAGCATCTTACTCCTAAAGACAATCATAGATGTCTTTCTATAATGTTGACTCCTATTATTATTATTATTAGCAAATTAAAGCGAAATTTCGTTTCTTATTTTCAATATGTTTATAAGAAATAACTTCTTTTTTTTTTGTCAGAACATTTGCAAGTATTGAACGAAATCGGCTTTTTTTTTACATTTATATGAAAATTGTTTTTTTAAAAAGAGCCGAAAGATTTCTTTTTGATTATTATCCACTTGTCTTCTTTATTATTGATCCGCCCATTTTTTTATGTCGGTACAATGTTTATTCATAAATGCAAATCGTATTATTATTGTACTTAATTATTATGTAAATGGCTTGCTATTCTTATGATGAAAAGTGGTCAGATATAGATATATATTTTAGAATATATATTCCTCGATTTTTTCCTCCACTCCGATCTTTTGTAGTACAAATGATATTCGAATGTTTATTCAATAATGGCATATACATATAACAACGAATATTAATATTATATTAAAACAATTTATGTTTTGATTGATATTGTAATATGTGTAAGATATTCGTAAATTGATATGAATTTTCAAGCAAAAACAAAATTCTTGAAACAGTGAAGTTTTCTGATAATATCACAAAACGAACTGCTTCGTGATTAAAGTATTACATAAGTTAGTAGATAAATAAATCATCAATTCAAATGAGTTGCTAAATATGATATGACAAAAAAAAGAAATAAAGAAATTGTGTCAACATCATACATTTTATAGACAACGGTTGATATGACTTCAAGCTGTCCTATGTTGTCATATTTTCAATTCATGAATGACTAAAATATATGTTTTGCACCCAATATCAAGGCAACTGACATTAACAATCGGATTATTTTGTAGATCGATGTTATATTCAGATACTTATTGATGAACTAGAGACAACAATGGTAGTTCAATATTAACTCTGAACTGTGAGGTTATGGATGATTCTACAAGCAAGAACTACTTCAATAGAAAACTGTCCATAAACGTTTGAATCGTTTCTTAATTTATTCACTAATAATTATATTAATTAAAGTGTCATTGATCTCTGGCAGTTCATCAATAAGCATTCGGATACAATATTGATTTACAAACTAGTTCGAGTTTTAAGATCAGTTTTCTCGTCAATCCGATATTGGATGTTAACATATGTATTAATATTCTTGGAATGATTCTAACCTATAATTTCATGTTACTTGATAAATATTGTTCGAGTCCCTATGAGACACATATTGGAAAATAGAATCGATCAATTATTATAAAAAATGATTAATGAAAAATGGAGAATAGCATTTATCAATTAATATTTCATATACTTCTCCAATTCATATTCATTATTTTAATAAAAAGTTCTTAAAATTTTAGCTTGATTTATTTTTTCATATATTCTTCACGAAATAATGCATTTTATTGATAGGCAAACAACGGATCTGATTACATGATAATGCATAAATTTAACAATATATATATATATATACTGGAATCTATTTTTTCGGATCTATTATATGCATTATAATATATCTTATATGAAAGCAGTTCTATGACATTCTTACTTAAATTCATCTAACATTTGAAACAAATTTTGATTGATTTCTTTTCAATTTTGTTAATGTAAATCTTCTATTAACAGTTGTTTTCATACAAAAAAAACCTATCATAAATCAACTGTCGATCGTACAAAGGCGGCTTCGTCGACTGTGAAAAATACCAGAATTCTGTAGCCATTCCGGAAAGAATATCCATAATAAAGAGGAATATAATTTCTTTACAAAAAAAAAAAAAAACATATTCAAAACACGTAAAGTTAGTCTGATTATTTTCGCATCGGAAATCAATTGTATATTATGCACGATTACATTCCAATATAATATCTACAATCAATTGATTAGAATTCTATTTCTATGCACTTTGATGCATCAAAAATAAGAATTCGTATATTTGATTATGGATAATTAAAAAAAAAATCTAGATAAATGTATATGTAGATACTGATATATACACAGTAAAAAACAATAAATAATTATGTTCAGCAATCAATTGTTTGACTATTATCATTGAATAAGTTGTGCGTAAATCATTACTTGTTTTTTCGATCGTAATTGAATTAGACTAAAGAGAACGGCTACTAGCACGTCGAGAAATATATACAAATAGAAGACAGCTATAGAAAGGAAGGAATAGGAGAAATCTAATCGTTCGACTATGCAGCATAACATTCATTCTTCGTTTCAGTTTTCTCTCTGAGGATGAAGCGAGTGTCAACATATTGTTTTGTGAGACTGACGGCTTGCTCTCGAGAAACAACAGCTCAACATCGAGAGATAGATAGATGAGGAAAAAGCCGAGAATATTAAACTGATTTTCATTTCATGCACCATCCTCTCTTGTTCTCTCTCTCCCTCCCTCCATCCTATTCTTCTTTTTTTTTTTTTGCTTTCGATGATTTATAGATAATCAATGATGATTAGGAAAAAGGAAAAATACATATATACATATTGAACAAAGTCAATTTTAACTATAAACTAATGTCATGAATCGTTACATATGTTCATTTAATAATTATGTACATGCAAAATTGGATAGTAATTAAAGATTTTTTTATATCTAATGCCTTATTCTTGGTCTCGTTGTATTGTAAGTCATCAATGTATTCCTATAAATAAATAATACGTTTCTTTTCTCTTTCTTTTACTATCTTTCTTTTTGTTACTTCATATTTTCTTTCTTTATCTAGTATCGTTGTTGTTGTTGTCAGTGTTATACAAATATTGGCGCGACGGAGAACGGTGTTAATAATACAGGTGGAAATAAATCTACCAGTGGACAATGGGATATTTATTTAGATTCTCAATATGATACATTGACAGGATCTCTTATCATTGCATCAGAAGAAAGTGATACATGTTTTGAATATATCCATCGATCATTTCATATACTCAGTATCAGTAGTAAGGATTTCGATTTTGTTTTTTTTTTCTTCTATTTAATCAAACAAATTAATCGATTTTTTTGAATCTATTTAGCTCCTATTATCCTTGTCGAAGCAATATTGGTGATAATCTTCAGTTTAATGTTTATATTTGGTTCGTATAATTGTATTTTTCTTTTGTTCTAATTAATATCATTTTTATACATGCAGGATGTAAATATTCAAATGATTGTCCAATACAACCATTACTTATTATTTATCATCTTATTGGCGGTGGTGTTGGTTCTCTTTTTTGGTTATGGTTAATGTTACGAGCATTACGCCGTAAGCGACAAGAGTCTGGTCTTGAAGATGATGATGACGATACTGATTATGATGCACATTTAGAAGAGGGTTCTAGTGGTCAAAGACTTAAAGATAATGGAATATGGTTTATGGAATTGTTAGCTTTTATTTTTCTTCTTGTTTCTTTTTTAATGGGAAATTATTGGACATGGTCCATTTTTTGGCCAGCACAAGATATGACTGAAACTCAACCGATTGATTGGTGTAATCATTCTTTATATATATTTACGTTAGTTTCAATTGGAATTATTTATCTGTTGGCTATATTTGTTATATTATTCATAGTTTCATTCATTATTTTTGCAAGATATTGTGCTCGCGTATTGATTAATGAATAAATAAATTAAAAAAAATAAATAATATTATTATATAAAATACTTTAAAGAACCTAATATTTATCAATTGGTAAAAGGAGAATAATATTATCTCGATGTTTTGTTTTTATAATAATATTTGAATATTAACTAGACAAAAAAAGATGAACAAATATTTTGTTCTCTCCAAGAATATATGTGAAATGTCTTTTGAGATTTGAAAATATTTTTTGAATTATTGATTATATTTAATGTACGAACGTTCAAGCAAATCGTGACATGAATGAGAATTTGTGTGTTAAAACAAAAGAATCCTGTTGAAAAATAATATGAGCTTCCTAAGGCTTGATTATTGAAGAACAAAAGGCAAAGAAATTTATTACATTCATAGAGAGTATATGTTGACGCAGTTTACATGTCTCAATTGATTAAAGTATAATCATATAAATTGAAGACATAAAATTGGAAATAAACAGTTAGAAATAGATAGCAAAGATCTTCGAAACTTTATCTTATAATATTTGCTGAGATTTATTTCTAGAAAATATTCATGGAATAATTTTTCAACTCACTCTTATTGCACACTGATTTCGAGAGTCGAAGAATGTTCAAATCCAATAAAACTAATAGTTTTGAAGTGTCGTCAAATCATAATTGGTTTTCTTATTAATGGTTAAGAGAAAAAATAATTGATTTTATTTGTCTTTACATTAACTTGATGATAAATGGAAAAAAAATTTGTAAAGAATAGCAATAAGAGTTTTCCAACGTTGATATAATTTATATGTTAAATAGAATCAATCATTGGAAAATTTTATTTTGTATTCCTACAGCAGACGTTCTATCGGTAACATCATAGCCGCTGTTTCCTTTCTTGAAAAGTATTCAACCATGTGATATTAAATGGCACATGGTGAAATACCTATTATAGGAAAACCTTTTATTTTGATGAAAGGCTTTTCTTTCTCAATGAAAAAAAAACCTAATTGAAATCTGTTTTTGCTCTCTGAGGATTGTCATATAGCTACAATTTGTACAGATGGAGCCACAATACAATTGATAGCTTCATTAAAATAAAAAAAAATTTTAATTTGTTTATCTGTTTGTTTTATTCTTTATTTTAAAATGAATAATTTATTCATATAACATCGAAACTAATGAAATACTTTTCTTCAACAATGGTAACTCATGATACCGGATAGGTACTCCATAATATACCATGTATTCTTCCAAAATCTTGTTGAAGTAATTTATAAACAAGACAGTCAATTTTTTTTTTCGTATCCTAAAACGAACATCATATTTATTTTATTTAATTGGTTATTTATTTCAGATCTCGTTAAATTAAGTCTATCGAGACATCATGAAGTAAGACACAAACAATATCTTTTTTTTCTCTCATATTAATCAATTTTTCTTTAGACTCGAAATTTGCAATTATAGTGGATATAAAATCTATCCTGGCCATGGCAAACGTGTTGTTAAAGTTGATGGCAAAGTTTGTTTGAATATTGTCATGATTTCTTTGTCAAAAAAAAAACAAAACATCAATTTTATTCTTTAGGTACATATCTATTTAAATTCAAAATGTCAACGATCGGCTGATATGCGTCGAAATCCTCGTCGTGTTACATGGACTGTTTATTATCGTCGTAAACATAAGAAAGGTGCTGCCGAACAAGAAGTTAAAAAACGTACTCGACGTAATATTAAATTTCAACGAGCTATTACTGGTGTTACCTGGAACGAGATTCTTGCTAAACGTAACCAACAACCAGAATTTCGAAAGGCTCAACGACAGGATGCCATTAAGTATGATTCGATAGATGTCTTTTAGTTTTTAAAATTCAGTTGTTTTTTGTGTATTTAAATAGTGCTGCTAAACAAGCTAAAAAGGCAAAAGCTCAACAAAAGAAAGTTGTACAATCAGCTGTTGTCAAAGTACATTTCAAAAAAAGATAATATTATTTATTACTAATTTCGTTTTATTTTCTAGAGTGCTAAACAAGTGAAGAAACCAGAAAGGATTCAAAAAAATATACCGAAGGCTGGCCCAAAGAAGGGCACGCAACGATAAACCAACTACAACTATATATATAATGTTGCCGCCCGTTTTTTTTGCTTTGTTTTAGCAAACGTTGCGCGCATTCATTTACCGTGTCTCTGTATATCTCATCTAGTTTTTCTTCTTCGTCATCATTCAACAAGATGAAATAAACAGAGAAAAAAGAAGAATATCAATTAAACACTTATATTGATACAAAAAAAAAGAAAAATAAATTTATCCAAAACTTCGATTGATAATTACTCATACTAGATCAGTTTTTTTTTACAGCAAAACAAAAGAGTCGAATTAATGTCTGCACTAGAATTAAATAACGTGAAAGGTAATTTCAATAAATCGACAATTGTCGCAGCTAATGTTCTACACTTACAGTCGACCGGGACTCACATTTTTAAACTTGTATTTGAAACCAACCTGACGAGCTCTACCTGTAGTTTTCAACAATCGAAAGAAGAGAATTTCAGACAACTTTTTGTCTGATAGTTCATAGAACAAATTTATATTAGAAACCGTCATCTTCACAAAACGTACATGAAGATGATGTTCCGTCTTTACCATTTTCATTCAGTTTTTTGAATATTTTTCAAAGATGATGACTTCTAAAATAATTTTGTCTACAATAGTATCAGACAGTAAAACAAACGTTTGAAACTCTTTTTATTCGATTGTCGAAACCTACAAGTCACTAGCTGTTACCGTTGTCGAGTAATTGAACATATACCTACTCCTCTTGGATTCTAATATAGACATTAGAATCATTATATTAGCATTTCAAGAAAATGAAGAGAAAAGAATGTTGATTTTGTTTAATGATTTATTCAATTGTTGACCATCATGTATATCAATTGTTAGAAATTTAAACGAATTGGTAGATATACACAGAATATTACGTATCGATTTCGTTCTTTAACTAATCTATAGAATGATTGAAGATTTATTGTGAGAATTCACTTTTTAAAAGCCACCGATCGTTACAAATGAATTGTGGGCTAAGTATATTCAAATCATATGAAATGTTTAGCCCTATATCACGAAGATTTCACGAGATATTCAACAAACAAGAGTCAAAGACGACTGATTTGGTAACTCAAAGTTCTTTATGGGTCTTCATTCTATATACTTAATTTTCTTTTCATTGCAGAGCATGACAGAACCTTTTTGTTAATATTACTTTTTTTTTGAGAGAAGATAAATTCAATACTTCAAAAAATGAACTCTGGCATATCTTGAATCTTGGCATGTTCTCTCAGACGAAAAAAAACCATTGACTACAATGAAGTTTCTTCTAGAATTCTGGAATGCACGATTAAAAAAACCATATTTTTCAAGCAGAAAATGACGAAAGCTTTTTTTAAAAAAAAACGAAATTTCGAATAAAAAAATGCTTCTTACTGTCGAAAGTCAAGATTTATTCATGGAAAATGTAACATTGGAATAAAATGAAGATCGATAGGAATAGTACTGTAATCGAAGCAGAACTAATCTCGATTTGTGCACATACCAATGTAATAGTTTTATTTTGAACCATTTGTGCTTTATTAATAATGATGCTAATAATGTCAGTACGAAAGACAAAACGACAGTATCTTCATTAATGAATTGTTAATAACAAAAAGATATACAATGAACATGGTTTTTATTATAGAAGAATTAACATATGCAGTTTTTTTTTTGAAAATGTTTGAATGAATCTTATCTTCAAAATGCATGAACATTTGATCTCATGCTTGATCCGAACTATAAACATTTAGTTTGAACACCGAAAGGAACATGATTCTTCAAAGATCGAATTAACCCTCCCGAAATAGAAAAACTGAATAAAACACTTCATTTAGCACATCAATAAAAAAAAAAATTATATTTTAAAATCTTTTAATTAATAGATTGAATTGGACCACACATATTTAGATTTCAATAGTTTTTGATATTTTTCAATGTTTATAATGAAATAAATAAATCGGTATATGTATAATAAAGTGTCTCTATGCTGTTTATTATTTATCTCTTTTTTTTTGGATGTAAATAAAGAACAAGAAAAAGAAAACTGTCTACGGCAAATACACACTGAATGATTCAAATGGGAGTAAAAAAAAGAGATAGAGTCTCTATTGATTTGGAACTATTTTTAACCAGGTAAAACAGCATCTTGCCGTTGATCATGTTTCTTTTGTTCTTCAGCTCTTTCAGCCCCTTTCTTAGCTAAATATTCTGGTGACCATGAACCATATGGACCTGTATATTTTTTAATATCTTCTGCTGATACTGTTATTTCCTTTTTAATTATTTCTTTGACTTGTTTTTCAATAGCAACGTCAACTTGAGGTTCTAATAAATAGCAAA
This sequence comes from Rotaria sp. Silwood1, assembly GCA_905250075.1. Lineage (NCBI taxonomy): Eukaryota > Metazoa > Rotifera > Eurotatoria > Philodinida > Philodinidae > Rotaria > Rotaria sp. Silwood1. The sequence continues at coordinate 195,382 of CAJNOP010000012.1, read as the reverse complement.
AAAAAAAACAAAATAGAAAATTTATACTGAAAATAAAATAATCATCTACCTTTAAAACTAAGTTTCGGTACTGAAAGAAGATCTTCTGATTCAGCACCATAAGCATGTTTTAATTTATTAAGTGTATCTTCAAGACTTTTTCGCACTTCAGGTGTAGCATCCACAAGACCATCTTTCGTTTGTCTAGAAATCGAAAAGATATCATCAAATACTATATTTAGTTTATAATTTATTAGAATAACAGACTTTCGTTTTTCATTATATTCACGAATTTTATTGATAAACAATTGTTGAATTGGATCTGTAGCTTGTTGTTTAGGTTGCTGTGCAAGGTTTGTACTTAATGATAAATGACGAGCAGCAATCAAACCATATGAATTACGTAATTGTGAAGAAACACACCGATTCAACATGATAGGATTTCTAAAAACAGTATAAGTTTCGTGATTGAGATAAAATTTAAACGAAAAGCAAATTGTTTTGTTTATTGTTGGCATTAGTAAATAATTTCTTGTTTCTTCGTTTTTTTTTTGGAACAAACCAATAGAAATTTTCTTTTCAAAGAGGCCACTAGATACGTATGCATTTGATCATTGCTATCAAATTATATATGAATCAACATCTTTTTTCTTTATTCACTGTTAATTTCAAGTTTTGTTTGCAGAACTTCCGAAATAAGATCTTTCTTCAATAGTTACGATAAAAAATAATGTGAGAAATGAGTTACTTTATTGCAACGATCATTCACATTCGAGACAATTGAAACGGAAACTGAAAGAAATAATTAACGCATGAATAAAAATACATGTAAAAGAATATATTGTCACAATCGTGAAACGATATTAATAGCGGTCATAATAACGGGCAACTCATAAAGAATGAGACTCTTTTCTTGTGTTGAGTAGTGCAAAAACAGTTCAGAAACTTCGCTCTTAACTCATTCAATAAAGAAATGTTCATTCTACCAAACCAAGTTAGTTATAAATTAAGATATTTACTTTGTTTTACAAAAAACAAAAAAACATGAAAAATAGAGATTGAGAAATCAATGGTCTACATATGGATTACAATATTCAAAGAATCAGATGCAATCAAGAGGAATAAAGCCAGAACTATCATAATATCCATACGCTGGATCACGATGAGCAACAAGTCACTCAAAATTGTTAATTTTGAAGCATATATGTATCGCAAATTCATCAATTTAATATCCTAATAGCTGCTTCTTTTCCTTGAAAGCAATACGTTTGAAAACAAATACAGGTCAAAATAATTGCGTCATATCTCAAGATCAAACATGAAAACAATAATTAAAAATGATTTCAGTTTCAAATCATATGTAAAATATGTTGTTTCAAAACTAACAAAAGCATACAAGCAAAAAAAGATTCTCGTTTGACATATGAGCCGGAAAAATCTCATAAAATCTTTCTACAGGAAATATTTGTGTTCTGATGAAAAATTATTTAATTTCAATGGATTATACAACTGTGAAAATGACAGGATATGAACAGCAAGTTGATAAAAATGAAGAAATTCATCGGAAACCTATGGGAAGTACGACCAGACACTAATCATCAAACTTAAATATGGTGCGAAACATCATTTATGGTTTTTTTTTGACTGATATCACAATGATCGCCTAACCACCCTAATCTTAATTCTCTCTATTATTCAATTGGAGACAAAGTAACCAATAAAAACGTTAGTTGACCGAATCCATGCTGATGTAAAAAAATTCGACTTGATATCGTTCGTCGTAGTATATTGGCTGTTGAACTAAAAATGTTTATCGTATGTTACCGAACTATTGTAAATGTATTTTTAAGATTAAATAAACGATTTTTTAGAGTAACAAGTTTTCTATCGAATGACATATAATGAAGTCTTTGAATAAGTATGTCTTCGCTAATTAAAACAAGAAGATAAAAGTGTTTCATTCTTTCTTTATAAGGTAACCGTCATCATTGGATACTTCGATTTAAGATAGGTTGAAAAAAAACAAGAAAAACAAAAGTTTTATTTATATCTGGTTTGAATGTTCGACAAATAATAGAATTAACATATCATTAACATGTATTTGTATATTACCATGAGCGATACAAGGTCAATATTCTAAGAGACACAATCAATTTTTAGATGGATTTATTTTGTCTCTTCTCTCTCAATAATGGACAGTATAACGGTTTTATTTCAATCATTCGATGTCTATTTTACTCAATAATATGCATTCCTGATATATGAAATATGAAAGAGATTAGAGAAAATAGCAAACCCCGAGAACCCGATAATCTAAACATGAGAAGAAAGGAAGTAATTAATAGACTAATTGAAGATACATCGTTATGGTAGAAGGAAGAAAGAGACTAGTAGCGATGAGAAGATGTTAGCACATCATGCATAAATAATCATTAAAGCCAAGGAGCGAAAGCAGATAACAATACATTAAAAAATAAACCCAGTAAGTCACGAACAGTGCATTGGCAAACTCTTTGTCGTTTGAATTCCATTTTTCTCAAAGGTATGATATTTGAAGTCTTGAGTATTGTATTACGTGCTCGTGTGTCACGAGCTTCAAATTAGTGTGACACTTTATTGAAAAAAAAAATATTTACTCAAAACATTTTGGGAAAAGCTCAATTTTTTTTTGTTATTATCTTCCATTGAGGGATGACTGTGCTCTTACTCTCAGATTGTTTAAGTATTTATTATTAGTAGTTAATTGATCTTTTTTTCTTTAATTTCGAAACACTGTGAAAGTTTGTTTCTTTTTCAGATATTATGATTTTTAATTTAAACATATAAATAGTAAATTTTATTAAAAATAAAACAAAAACAAACTACGAATCTCGAATAGGAAAAACCCTTGTATTGGGAACAAATAGCAAAGAAGATTAATCATTGGATTTTGTTCATACGATGTTGATTAATCGGACTTCATTTATTTTAATCAAATGCATTAAATTTCATATAGTTACTTTCAGAAAGATGAAAACCGATTTAAGATCATGCTATTAACCTTCATCCAGCAGTGAAATTTTAGGATCGTTTATTGTGGTAGCAGAGAGTTCAAAAGTAACTAAAATCGTGAGAGTATGAGTCAGTCTCTTTATATGAACTAGTGAGTCCTATGGATTTTAAATATATATATATAGCATTGCGTATGCTTATTGTAGTATAAACAAGAGGCATGGAAAACTTGAAGAAGCAAACGCTATCCCTTGTAATACTGGTATGCTGACAATTAAGAGTATAAAGTTTCAATGGGTATGTTTGATAAAACAATGTGATTTAATCGAAGAAAATAATTCTTAATTAGATTTGAATTTTAACAGAAGTAGTTGTTTGCTTTCTTCACTATGATTGTTTTTTATCGGATATAAGCAGGGGTGTCCCCCCCCCCCCCCCCCCAGTTTTGAAAAAACTTTCGTGTTTTCTCCGCAGGGACTTGTTGAAATTATTTTGGTCTTTTATCAAAAGTCTTATCTAATTATGTACTACATTTACCACTACGAAAAAAAAATTTGCGCTAACTCTGGAAGAAAAAATTTTTTTACCCCGCCCCCTCCCCCAATTTTACTATGCTCGGGACACCCCCGGATATAAGTTGCTTATATGAATGAAGTAAAAAACTAAATATTTTTTTTTTTTGTTTCGTGTCAAATTATCCTTTATATCAAAAGTAATATTTATTATTAAACTATTATTCTAATACGGTATAATAATATACAACTTTCGTATTAAAAGAATCAAAAGTGTAACAGCTGGTTTTATAGGTAAATTATCGTAAAAAAGTTTCAAAATGTGTAATGTATATTGAATTATTCATGAAACTCGCTTCTCTTCATTATGTTTTCTACTTAAATTAATATTGTATATATTCTCTTTCATAATTAAGTGTACAACCCCGTCAAAAAATATTTCAATTTACATCATCAATAGTTCATATTAGAACAAATAAAAGCTCTAGTATTTATTTCCTCTGTGTCTAATGAGCTCTATTTTAATTAGTATATATTCATTGTAAAATAGTTTTTTTTCTCTCATTGTTCACAACTCCTATCAATTAGATTTTCAATAAAGATTTTCTCTTGCTGTTTCTTCCTATTTTTTTTTCTGTTAACCAATAGAAACCGAACAAGAATGTATGCTAGTAGATTGAATATGACCTTGCCTTATGTCGTTACTTTATCCAATGGAATAAGAGTATTACTGCATATTGATAGCGTTCTGAAAGAACGGAAAATTTTTCTTTTCCGACTATAAAACAAACTCATCTTTCTTCGTTAAACGGAAAAAGAAATAAAGAATTTTTTTCTAAGCGTGTTTCCTTTTTTTTTTCTCGTCCATAAGAAAAAAAAATGTTCTAGAATATATTTGCGTTTTTAAGAATAAATTATTCACTTACTACTCATCTTCGAATGATTAATATTAAAAATAAATATTAATTCAATGGAAAAGAAACACTATACAAGAGAACAAATAGCTCAACGAATAATTGATCATGGTGATTTACTTGTTATCTATTATAATAAAATCTATCGACTTAATTCATGGATAAAATATCATCCAGGTGGTGAAATGGCTATTTTACATATGATCGGAAAGGTAAGATTTAAATAAAATAAATGTAAGAACAAAAATTAGGACTCAGAAACTAAAACACATAATTTTTAGGATGCAACTGATGAGATAAATGCTTATCATCCAGATCATATTTTACGTAATAAATTACCATTATTTTATTTTGGAGATGTTCATACACAAGATTGTAATGAATATAAATCACTTAATTTACCAATTCAATTTTATAATCATAAAAATGATTTAAATAATAATCGTCTTTTAACATCTGAACTTTTATTATCGATTAATAATAAAACAATGATACAAAATCCTAATGAACATAAACATATCATTGAAGAATATAGAAAACTTTGTTATAAACTTCGTTTTCTTGGTAAAAAAAATTCTTTCTTTTTTTTTTTTTTTTTTTTTTTTTTTAATTTTAAAATTTCTATAATTATTATTTTGAATAGGCTTATTTCAATGTAATTATTATGATTATACTCGAGAATGTTTACGTTATTTATTTCTCGCATTTTTTGCTTTATATTTTTTTATTAATGCAACAAAATCATGGCATTATTATATATCAGCTATATTTCTTGGTGCTTTTTGGCATCAATTAACATTTACAGCACATGATGCTGGTCATTTAGCTATAACACATTCATATCGTATTGATTCATATATTGGAATATTTGTTGCTAACATATTAGGTGGAATATCACTTGGATGGTGGAAACATCATCATAATATTCATCATCTTGTTACAAATTCACCTGAACATGATCCAGGTATAAATAAAAAAAAAGCTTGATATGAAATCTTAACACGCATAAGAAACCCTTAAAATTGTAAGATTCTTTGATTACAACTGACAGAAAAGCAAAAAAAAACATTTCGCATATTTGAGTCAGTAGATTATCAAAAGATAAAAAAAGAGATAATCCATGTTTTACCTGACATATTCTAATTTCATTGTTGAATCAATTAAGAATACGAACATGCATTTAACTATTAAGAATGATTATAAGCAGTATTTATTCTAGTAACTTATACGTTTACAACGAGAGAATAGACTACTATCCAATTTTTTTTTGTTATATGAACTAATGATGAAAGTGCTTTTGAATATTGGATTGGTATTGTTAACAAACATCAATAGTTTTCAATTGCATTACCTACGTTAATGTCGATCATCATCGTATGTATGAAATGAGCTATGAATGTCGCAGAGAGTCTGCACTTTCAGAGTAGTCGTTAAATGAAAACTCTGTTCCAGAAAAATTGGTTTTTAAATTTCGACTAGAAACATTGCAGAGAGATAGGTCTTAGCGAGAATAGTTTCTTGTGAGTGTTTCAGATCTTGTTGCTCTTCCTATTCTAAGATACAATTATGAAAATAGTGTGTCTTGTAAAGGATGTCCTAGAAGTTCTGTTACAATTTTTTGAAATTCACCGTTCTCGCATTCAACAAAAGCAAACTTCTTGAAACTTTGGCAGATTATTGTACATATCAAGTACTACATAACTACTAAGTTTGAGTTCTATAGCTTTTACTATAGATGAGAATCAGTCAGAACATTGTTATGTACTAATTTTTCAATTTTCTTGGCCATCTCGATTATTATTACAAAAAATACAAACAATAGAAATAAAAAGGAACGAACAACAATAGGTATCGATATTCGCGTTATTGATTGATATAATGAAACGCTAAATTTATTACATTCCTTGTTAATGTTGTTTTCCAAATATTGAATATCAATATTCTTGCCACTGTGACTTCTGTTTTGATGTTGTTGAGTAAGTTTTAATTCATCGAATTGAATCGAAAAGTTGTTCTGCTAATTAGCTGATCTGTGGCCTATCGAAAACGTTCGGGGTGCATCAAAAGAGAAGTCACAGTGGCAAGAATACTAATATTGAATATTTGGAAACAACATTAAAAAGGAATGTAATAAATTTAGCGTTTCATTATGTCAATCACTGACACATAAAATATCAGCATGATTGAAGTTAGTAATTCATCAAGGTGTTAGTCAATGACGCGAATATCGATACCTATTGTTGTTCGTTCCTTTTTATTTTTATTGTTTGTATTTTTTGTAATAATAATCGAGATGACCAAGAAAATTGAAAAATTAGTACATAACAATGTTCTGACTGATTCTCATCCATAGTAAAAGCTATAGAACTCAAACTTTGTAGTTATGTAGTACTTGATATGTACAATAATCTGCCAAAGTTTCAAGAAGTTTGCTTTTGTTGAATGCGAGAAGGATGAATTTCAAAATTGTAACAGAACTTTTGAGACATCCCTTATAAACCAATAGATTCGATATTCTCATTTCGGAATAGAAGCAAATTAAACGGTTTGAAATTATTCTCGTTAAAGCCTGTCTCTATGTAAAAATTCAATACGAAATTGGAAAATTAGTTTTTCCTGTTACCACGATATTTATCCAAAAAATGTATTGTCTCCGTAACAATAAGCTATAGGCTCAAATTCTTTTTAGAGTATTCATAGCTATTTTCGATTTGCAGAATAAATATAGTCTCTACTTAAAAAAGGTTGAACTGTTGTAGAACTTCTCTCATTAGATCATATTATATCATCTTCTACATTTCTAAATATTTATTTCAGACATTCAACATTTACCATTTTTTGCTGTAACACCACGTTTTTTTCAATCACTTTATTCAACATATCATAAACGTATACTTTCCTATACATGGCTTGCATCATGTATTATTCAATTTCAACATTTTACTTATTATTTAATAATGTGTTTTGCTCGTTTTAATTTACAATTACAATCATATATTTATCTTTATAAATATACAAATTCACCATATCGTTATATTGAAATATTATCAATATTAATCTATTGGTATTGGTTTATATTTTTATTATCATTAATTCCAACTTATATACAACGTTTTATTTATATGTTCTTATGTTATATGATAACAATGCCCTTGCATGTACAAATAACATTATCACATTTTGGTATGTCAACAGAAGATTATGGACCATGTGAATCATTTCCAGCTAAAATGCTTCGTACAACAATGGATATAGCATGTCCAACATGGTTAGATTTTTTTCATGGTGGTTTACAATATCAAGCTGTTCATCATTTATTTCCACGTATGCCAAGACATAAATTAAGAGAAGCAAGTTACTTTGTTAAACAATTTGCTGATGAAGTTGGTCTTACTTATCATGTATATGGTTTTGTTCATGGTAATAGAAAAGTATTAGATGCATTAAAAAATGTTGCTATGCAAGTTAAGCTTATGCGAGATGTTGCAATGACAAATAATATTTATTATCATCATTAATGGAAAATGTTTTTGTTTTCTTTGACATTTATTTTTAAGTTAACGATGTTGTGTTTATCTTACAAATGTATCTGATAATAACATAAATCAGATCTTTGTTTCGTTGTATGTGTGGTTAGATATAAGAAAGAATATAGATTGAAAATATGACATCTTAAATCTTGTGTAATATTTTGAAAAGTATAGATACACATAGAAAAAAAATGTGTAGAAGATATTCGGATACTATCTTGTAAGACTTTGTTTGCCTATTATCCAAAGATGAAGATTATTTTGTGCAGTTTTAATGAATACTGACTGGAGACCTGCATTACAGTCATTTTTAGCATCAGACGAAGCTCTCTAAATTCTCTAAAAGTAAATTAAATACAGTATTACAAGTCTTTTTTGAATGGCGAGTTTGTATTATTGGTATACACTGGTGTATTCTGACGGCTCGATTCACGTCGCCTTAGGGCTTTACAAAGATGAGGAAAAGTCGGAGTCAAGGTTGACTTCGACTTCTTCTCCTGGGTGTAACCCTTGAAGAGATGCTAATTGAATTTTGAAAACATATTAATTTATGCAGTGAATATCAAAGAGTAAAACTTATGATTCAAAAAAATTCTTATGTTCAATTTGATTTATTAGTAAGACATTTAGTTGACTTCAATGCCAATCTGTTCTCCTGATGTTTCAAATCATTGTAAAGAAAAAATGATATTATTCTTTTGTCTACAGGCAATAATCTGCTAGATTGAATTATTTTAAAATTGTATATGATGAGTTCTTTTTTCAATTAGTTTATTTATGACAATGCTGATTAAATTAAACAATGACATTAATTTAGTCGAAAGAAAATTGATTTTGAGATTGTCAACCAGTGAAATGAAGATAATTTATAATACACAAAACAATAAAAAACGCTCAAGTTCATCAATAAGAGATAATACTGATATGAAAAATATTTAAAAATAAAAATTAACGACAAGACAATACGTTTATTTACGTGGATAAGTGTGGACTGTACATATAAATATCAATCTGTTTACTACACGTACTTGTACATTTCACCCTTGACAGAGTTACTTAATAACATCTGGAGCATTTTTGACATTTTTTTGGAGTATTTTATTCCTCGCCATTTTTTCCTTCGGCCAAATTGATAAATGTCAGATTAAATTAATTCAGTCAATACAGCTAGTGAATAATAGTAAAATTGATTATATTCAGTTAACTTCAATGAATCTTTTAGAATCATAAATGCAATAAATTATGTTGATTTTGAATGAAGGAGACTCAAACTCTCAGTAGAGATAGATAATTCAAGAGACGATTGTAAATATTCATCATTGATTGCATACAAATGGATTGTATATAACATTTTGTCTGTTGTCTGAATTTTTCACTCAGTATTATAGAAGAAAAAGAAATACATCTTTTTTAAGTCGTTTACATATAATAATATACATTTATATTCTTCAAAATTGATGAGAAAAATGATTTTCAGATACATCATTTTTAATACGAAAGAATCAGAAATATATGAAACTTGAAAGGCAGTATTCGAAACCGGAAAATCTCTGAACTTTCTCGATGATTTTCGACCAACTTCCTATCCTTTTCAGCGCGAAACATTCAGAAAATCTACTGTAGAAAAAAAAAGGGTAAACTTTTCGACCCGGAATATTAATTTCAAGCTTCATTCATTCTTGTGATATTCTTGTCAGATATGATGATTTTCTTGCATATTTTCAGTCAGTTGCAATTAAATCTGTTTGTTTGTATGAATTCGAAATTATCGAACTGGAAAGAAATGAAAAACAATTTTTTCTGCCGATAAAGGGTGACATCTGTTTTATTTTTCATTCAACGCAATTGAAGTCATATTTCCTCTTTTATAGTTTTGATTCAAACTTAAATTTTTATACTTGTAAAATAATATTCTTATCTTATAATCTCATTCAATTTGTTCATCTTGTTCAACCATTGATGAACTTACGATTGACTAATTCTAGAAAGAAACCTTTATCCAGTACGGTGGTGGTCAAATTCACTGCTGTATTTGTAATACCTAGCGTATTAACACACAAGGAAAATACAAAGAATATTTCTACTGTTTTTGTTATAGACTTCAGTTTACATGTCTGTCAAAAAATACAGAGTGTATGTAGTACGTTTCGGTGATGACATTGACATTTTGATTGGGAAGCCTTGAATGCTATATATAGTATGATATGAAAGATTACATTTATATGATAGTAACACTATTCTATAAATTCAATCATTAATTTATGTTCTGTTATATAAATTCATGTTTATTTTCTTTTCTCATTTTTTTTTTATTTAAAAATACTGAATCATGAATTAGTATCTGTATTTATTGTTTATCCGTTATCTAAGTACGATTAATATATGTGATCAAAGGAAAAATACGTACATTATTTTTTTTTTCTGTGTTTACATTGTGATAACCTATCGCTGATAACAAAGTATTTGCTCGCACACTTTGTTAGCAAAAGTAGAGTGTATAAAACAAATACATTGTTTTCAATTCCCATGAGAAATATTGATTAGGGCATTCTACAGGAAATTGTACTTTAATAAAGAATCATCAGTGTTAATTATTATGTCAGTTAAAATATAGCTGTCTGAATAATAATATCGTCAATTGATCCATCATCGAATACGAAATTGAGTTATGTCATACTTTTTATGATTTCGAATCGATGATACTTATCCTTCAAAAAAAAGTAAGAGAAAAGTAATTCGATAATAATAATTATTACATTAGATAAGATTATCTTTCTCTTTTTTTTGTTTTTATTAAACTTTGATTAATGATAATTTTTAAATAAGATACTACTGTTCAAAACCAGAATAAGTTTTTCGTAAAAAATTTAAAACATAAATTTTGTTATTTATACTATCTAATTGTTATAAAACTAATGATGATCATGTATGATATCTAAATATAGACTTCTTATGAAGTGTTAAATTCTAGCTAATCTTCATGTTTCATTTGAATTTTTATTGAAGAAAGATTATATAATTTATCTTTTTCGTTTAAGATTACTAATACGCTTAATGGAAGAAGAACAAGTTAGACAAGATATTCTCGAAGCAAAAGCACAACTTGAAGTAAAAATTATATAATAATAATAATATTTATAGAACAAAAAAGAAAGACTCATTTTTATATAGATACCGGATACACATTCATCTTCATCGACTAATCCATTCTCTCATTTTCGTTATCGTATTGTTCCTAATCTAGAATTAAATGGATTTGATAAACCTTTATTTGCTTCATCATATATTCATCCTGAATGTGATGAAATTATTAATTGTGCTTTAACTACAAATGGTTAATAAAAATTTTATTTATTTATTTATTTTTTTTTTGAAATATTTTATTTAGATTTTGAAATGTTTGAACAAGTATTATGGTTTATTAAAGATGAAAATGATCAATATACAAAACGAGCATTGATTATAAAATATATGCGAGTGTGTTAGTTTGATTAATTGAAAGTTTAATAGAAATTTCTTGATGTCCGTTTTATTTTGTCTTAAGGTTGTTGTTTAACAGATGAAGCTGTAAATAGTTCTGTTGATCATCTTCTTGAATATCTTCATCAAGATGTAAGTTTACAAGAATCATTTGTTTCAAATAACAAAAAAGAAAAAACAATTCATAGATTGAAAGTACATGGCAATATGATATTGGACTTCTATTTGATATTTTACATAATGCTGGTGTTAATGTTGAAAAACTTATTGCTCTATTAGAAGATGTAAAAATAACAGAATTATTAAATGAGTAAATAATTACAAAACAAAATAAAAAAAAAGCAATAATTTCTTTGTATTTAAATCTTTTTATTTTTCATGTTAGTGTACAATTAAAATCAAAACTTAATTATGATGATCAAACAAAAACTAAAGCATCAACAAATCAAATAATAAATTCTATAAAACGTGTCTTTCGAATTATTTTATCTCTTGCATATTTTCAAGTAGAAAAGTAAAAGAAAATATATTTAAAAGAAAAAAAAACAATATCTTTTTTTTTGTTTTTATTATTAGATTAAATGCAACATTATCAAATGACAATTATTTATTTTTATTTTTACTTGGATTTTATCTTCAACTTGATAAACGTTTTCTAGATTTAGATATTATTCATATGGCACGACGTTTAATGGTCAATGCACTTACTTTATTAACACCAACATATTGGAATGAAAAAGTTAGTCATTTTAAAAATCACTTTTAATACATAAGACAACTCTTTGAATTTGACAAGGGAAGATCCTCAAGTGTCTATAGAGTAAAGTTTGTTGAATCATAATTTGAAAGTTTCTTATCCGTATGAGACAGTTACCTTGAAGATACGAAATTTTTTTGAAAAACATTTTCGATTGGTACCTAGGATTGCAATTGTCATTCTTTGGGTGCATAATCGTCTATCAGTAAAGTGACTCTAATTCCTTCAAAGTCTTATGAAAATAAGATTGACTATATATATTATTCGACGCGTCAGATTGCTGATAGTATAACCTGTAATCTTATGATAATTGAAACGGCTAATCTATGCAATAGGAATTGAATTAAAGTGATCATTGAACTTCAATAGAGAGATACCTGCAGCGAAAAGTGTTTTTCGATCGAAAACTCTTAAGCTAGATCTGACTGTGTCTTAAATACATGTGTAATCAGTCTGAATAGAATTCACATGGAGAAATTTTAGTATTTTGTTCATTCCTATTTGCTCTTCATCGATATGAATAACATAAACTAGATTCATTGGAAAAAAAACTTTGCATTAGAGTATAGAAGAAGAGTTTTTTTTTAGTCTAGAACAGATTACGAAAATGTCGTGCTCTGATGTCCTCTATTCTAAAACATAGTATATTTGATTTCTCAATACTGAATAGATCATGTAATTCAAGAGAATCCTTTCTAATATCATTCGAATTTTAAATCGAAATTAAAATATTTCTTTTAGCGTGATTTACTTGTTGAATGTCTATATACTTTATCATCAAAAAATGTTTATATTGTTGAATTATTCTTAAAAACCAATGAACGTACTGTTCGTATTCGTACACAACTTGCATTATTACATTTGAAAAGATTAGTTAATATGATTGAACATGAGAAAAAAAGTGAAGTAGGAAACACAACAATAAAAAATAAAAAGATCTTTTATTTCTTAAATGTTGATTTCTTATTCAAAAGGCAATGATTATTGATGAAATAATTAAAGATAAACTTAATCCACGTTTATTCGAAAAACAAATTGATTTTATTGATTGTGTACGATTACTTGGAGATATTATTGATAGTTATCCATATAGTCAACAAATAGTAAAATTTTTAATTATAAGTTATGATTTTATATAAAAGAAAAAAGATGAAATTATTTTAGGAATATTTATCAAAACTTTATGATGAAATTCTACCATATTCAAGAGCAGATCATGAAAAATTATTAACACATGAAGTATAAAAATTAATGTTTTAGTTTTAATTAATATATTTTTCTTTTATTTTATCTAGCAACATTTAATTCTTTTTGATGATTGTCAACGATGGGCAACAATGCTTAGATCATATTCAAATGAGAACGATTTTCAAAAACGTCTTAAACGAAAATAAACTTTCTTTTTCTTTGACTACAAACATATAATGAATAGATAAGAAAATATCAAATAATGATCATATTTCAGATATAAAATACAACAAAAAAAACAAACCACGGCCAAATTATGAAAGGTCTGGTTGCATTAATCACCGGTGGTGCGTCAGGTTTAGGTCTTGCTTGTGCTAAAAGATTTACAAAACAAGGTGCACAAGTTATTATTTGTGATTTACCTACATCGAAAGGACAAGAAATTGTTGCAAATTGGGATACAATATCAAATACTTCAACTCAAGCACTTGATGAAAATGCCAATAAATTGGCTGCTTCAGAAAATGTAATCTATAGCGAGAAAATATTGACACAAAATATTCACTCATTTTTCGATCCTTTAAAGATACCTAGTGAAAGAACGTGAAGCAGTTAGTTCGAATCGAACACTTTCGAGAAGCATACTCTTGTCTTTCGATATAGGATGTTGTCTGGTAGCAGATCTAGTAGCTTGATATCTTCCCTACAACTAATACTAGCTGTTGCTTTGAGCAGAAGATCTACCTGATTCGGAATTCTTACGATCAATAGCTTGAGTTCGTTACTAACACAAACTAACCACATACTAATATTTGCGATAGAATGAAGATCTAAAAATATGTTTGGAAATAGCAAAGAACTCTGCTTCTCTAACTCTAACGAAAATTGAGCGAATATTTCCTGCCATAGGCTATAATCTTTATCTAATAAGTATGAATTAATTTCAATTTTTTTTCGGATGTTTTTATTTTGTTTAGTTGCGTCAAGATGAACAAGCTCGTAAACTAGATTTTAGCACATTCAATGCAGAGGATACTGCATCACTAAACCCAAATATTCAAATACAACCACCAATGTTCTTTCCAGCTGATGTTACTAATGAACAACAAATACAAGAAATGTTTAATAAAGTAAAACAAAAATATAATCGTCTTGATGCTGTTCTTAATTGTGCTGGTATTGGTGTTGCTTTTCGAACTTATAATATAAATAAAGTAAGAAGAAAGCAATATAAAGCTTTGATATGATTTAAAATTTAAGATGTTATAACATAGTTTCTATTGTAAAAAAAGAAAAGTTTAAGACGACTTTTTTCTTTCCATGAACAAATAGATCTTCATAAATAGATCATAATTTGTCATAAATGTAAAATTTCTGTAGATGCTTCTGTCAGTTTTCAAGAAAATTATTTTATGTTATATATCATTCAACGTGATTTTATATGTTGATTCTGAAACTTTATTTCTTTCTATTTAGCGTTCAATGCACGGTCTTGAAGAATTTAAACGTGTTCTTAATGTAAATGCTGCAGGTACATTCAATGTGATACGTTGGGCTTGTCATGTTATGGCTGATAATAAACCTGGTTCTCAAGGTGAACGTGGAGTTATTATTAATACAGCATCTGTTGCTGCTTATGACGGTCAGATTGGACAAGTTGCATATGCAGCATCAAAAGGTGCAATTGTATCTATGACATTACCATTAGCACGAGACTTATCAAATATGGGTGTTCGTGTTTGTGCTATAGCACCGGGCGTTTTTCATACACCAATGCTTGCTGCTTTACCTACAAAAGTTCGAACATTATTGGGTAATATGGTTCCATTTCCAGCACGACTTGGAAATTCTGATGATTATGCACATTTAGCACAAGCTATTATTGAAAATCCTTATCTTAATGGTGAAGTTATTCGATTAGATGGAGCACTTCGTATGCCACCTTAATGATTAGTTGAATAGACAAAGAACTTAGCCTTTTTTTTTTGGCCGTCTTTCCATTTGTTCGAGCAGTTTTCTTTATTGACAGTTTCTATCTTTTTTTTTGTATTGATGTTGAATGAAGAAAAAAAACAATGCCGAAAACTTTCAGATGAAAGGACAATAAAACTAAAATTCTAGATGAAAGAACTTGTTACATTAATTACTGGTGGTTTATCAGGTCTCGGTCTTGCTTGTGTAAGGAGATTTGTACATAAGCTACATGCACATGTTATCATATGTGATTTACCATCAGCATCTTCATCATCTATTCCTGGTTCATCATTATTTCTACCAACTGATGTTACATCTGAATTGGATGTAAAAAATGTTTTTGATCGTATTCGAATAGATTTCGGTCACTTAGATGTGCTTATTAATTGTGCTGGTATTATTCTTTCTCAACTGATTTTTGAACATTAATTTGAAGATTTTAATCGTATAATTGACGTTAATACTAATGGAACATATAATATGATTCAGCAAATGATTCCATTAATGATAAATAATGGAGTAATTATAAATACGTCATCTGTAGCTGCATTTGAAGGACGACGTGGACAAACAGCCTACGCTGCATCAAAAGGAGCTATTGCAGAAATGACTCGACCATTAGCAGAAGCATTAGCACCGATGAATATTCGTGTATGTTCTATAGTTCCTGGTGCCTTCGATACACCACTATTGTGTAGATTACGTGCAAAAGTTCCTAATACACCAGGAAATTTTCCACTCTTTCCTGCTCGACTTGGTGATCCAGATGAATTCGCACAATTTGCTCAAGCAATTGTAGAAAATCCTTTATTGAATGGTATTAATATTCGACTTGATGCTCTTCTTCGTATGCCACCTTAGTTATTATCTTATTACTTTGCACTTATAGTAAGGTACAAAAGTATTTGCCTCCAAAATTTCAACTGTTTCTCACATTGAATACGATGAATATGGAAATCAATCATATTCACAAATAAGGCACAGCACAACGGACGCAACTAGCACAATTAGTATTTGATTCTCTTTTCCTAAGAATTCATCAAAGTGTATCATCATGATTTTATAACATGATTTAGAATGATCAAGCTCATTTTGTAGTATTCCTCACGTAAAAATAGATTCACTTCATGTAGACTTGATGGTTGTCGCTCCTGAATACGACATGAGAGGGTTGAGCAGAGATTCTCAATTGGATTCATGCTGTAAGTGTTTGAGATTTGTATATGGAACTTCAGTCTTGCTCCAATCCATACGATAGACAGAATTACTTTCTAGAATTGTGGATCAAGTGACTTGCAACGATTTAAACTAGTAATGATCGATGATATCATCCTGAATGGATATTAGCTGACCAAGGTTATGACACTTAAGTCATACTATACTATGATCTTTCTTTCTGTTCTTCGGAACTTGCTTGACGTCAACTCTTGAATTCTTTGGCTATCAATAAATTATCTTTCTGAATAATTTCTGGGAGATTCTGTCAATGAACATTATTCGACTTCAATCTTCGCCTTTGTATTAAATTGACCCCTTTGCACTCGCATTTTTCAACTTCCGCATAGTGCTAAGTATTCCCTCAATCAATCTATTTCAGTCAGCGCTGTATCTTCCACGAAGATACATGTCCACTTCGGTTGTCAAGCAGTTTTGTATCGAATGAGCATCCCAAAGACTTTATACTCAATGACAGTAATATTGCGAGGTCGATCATAACGGTACCTGCCATAAAGTGTACCATGTTTTCTTTTATCTATGCGATATTATATTTGATAGTCCAAAGAATGATCTCTATCACATAAGTAATTATGATAAGAGATCGATCGCTTCTCTTCCTGTATTGTAAAATAGTTTATCACTTCACTTTCAGTGAAGTAGGATTTTGTTGTTCAGGCACTTGCACTTACAGCACGAATGTTTACGATGATTCTCGGTTTGTATAGTTACATATAGATCTTCTCTCATCTTCGACAGAGTTTTCACGAAACTTGTCACAAAACTTTCAGAAAAATTGCTTATGCGATGACAAGGACTTCTGAACCTTATTGTATATTCGTACTTTGCTTTTTTCTATTCGTAAAATGAATTTTATAAAATATTACGATCATAATCGTGCAATCACATGTTAACATTTTATTTATTTGTTTACTTGATTTTCTGTTGTTTATTTTTTGTTCTTACTAGCATACTTCATTTATTTTTAAACATATTATATATAGCAATAAAGTAAAATAATGTACTGCATCTTATAATAGTTTCACTGTGAACAATGAACAATGGTTAACACTAAAGTCTATATTAAAAAAACAATGATACTTTGCTTTCTACAATGCAGTGTGAGCACTAAGCGAATTTTCTCTCTTATTTGTTATGTTTGTATTTGTATTAGCATAAATTTTTTCATAGTTATGCTCTGCAATTGGATCTGATATCCAATACTCGATTCGGACATCAATAAAATCACGACTTTTCAAAATATTTTTACCTTTTGCAACTTCTAATCTTTAAAAGAGCATAGTCATGAAAATCGGTGCAATTATGAATCAGCAATTTATTGTACTAGAAGAACAGGTCACAAAGTGGAAAGCGATATTGTGTTATGAGAATTTATTCGTAATGGTATTCATCAAGAGATGATGATGAATCATATGACAAAGTAATTAAGTGCATGGAGAGGAAAATCAGCTATCAAAAATGTGAACGTGTATTATCATGATTAGAAAAAAAAAATCATGGATCCATATACAATTATGGCCAATAGTGTGTTCCGGTCCGCCAGAATCAACAACAACTAATTTTTATAGAATTTGATATGATTCTTTTGTTTTGTTGCTATTTATGGAAGAAACTAAACATTATACTGTTTCATGTTAATAAGTTTAAAAACTTTAGTGAAGGTATCTGCCAAATATCGATTAGCTTAGAACTAGGTCTGGGTGCAAAAAAAATCGTCCCCGTGAAGGACACTAGCTCACAGTTTATATTTATTCAGTACTTTATCATCAAGACTAATCAGCATAATAAAATAAGATCAAGGCTGTTTTTTCTATGTAAAATTAAAAAAGATTCGATTCTAAATTGTTTCATGGCTGTTTTATCATCCATCTTGATGTGCATAATAGAACATCCTTTTCTCTCTTCTGATATATGTTTTCATGTCTTTCGTTTTCTTATTAGTTTATTTATCAACATGTAGATTCTTTTCATAATTACATGGGTAAGTTTCTCGTTACTATTGTTATCAATCTCGTATCCATTTTGAACAGAAATAAACAGTAATGTTCATTTTAACATTGATATAGCATATGGAATTTATCTATATTATAACCAACCATAATGATAAACTTACAAGTTTTCTTCATGATGATACAGATGTGAACGTGGATTGTAGAAAGGAAAACGTCATCTGTTTTACCGGTACAGCTTTTATGATTTAAATGTTATTTTGTGTTCAAGATAAATATATCATGAGATGCAGCAGATTTCCTACTCTCTTACTATATATCATATGTTACAAAAATAAATGTCGTATGCTAATCAGAACGAAAGAAAGGAGAAAAACTAATTGACCTCTATTGTTTCATTGATCTTTATTTTAAAAATATAATATGAATTATTATCATCATTTAACAGCAATAGAAAATGCAAATCGTTACTGAAATGAGAAAATAATGATTTCTGCATGCTAAATTGTTATGTTATTTTTTTTCTGTAGTTGATTTTGTAAATATTCAAAATAATAATTTGAGATTTATATTTAATCAAGAACATATAAATTGAATGAGAAGAATAAATAGATTAAGTTCGATATATGTAAGTATGCTTGATGTATTTATTCTAAAGAGAAAAGTTTTGTTTATCTGAGAACTTTCACATTGCAGTTTTTCTATTTTTTTTTCAAATATTTTTCAATCTGTTTTCGAATTATTTCCTAGATTAATTAATTATAAATTGAATGATTGATATCACATAAATTTAATTGTATATAGGAAATAAATATTTCTTCACGTATAACTGACTTTCGAAAAAAAACATATTAAGAAAGTTACATGTGTATTGCAAGATGATAATGTTTTGATTTTTTTTCATGTTTATTAAACTTGTTATCTTCAAATATGGAAACGCCAAAAAAAAATAATAAGAGCAAATATTATTTCAAAACAACCTTTAATTTTGTCGATTGTAAAAGAAAACGTAGGTTGAAGGAAAACAAATATTACATGCTGATAAGTGTGTTATCAGTAAATGATCAAATTAAGTTGATTTAATAATTGTGAATAAATACAGTTACTTCTACGTCAGACTTGAAGTTAATGATTATTAAACACTTAATGGAGGTTTGTAGTTTACTAAAAATGTCTGACTTGAAATATATCAATGTAAAATATCCAACACTTCTGTAGGGATACATTTGCAATCATCATCCTTACAATCACTGAAACCAAGAAACCTCTTATGACCACCAATATAGTCAATAAACATGCCAGAATCTGTAACGAAAGCAGTTTTTTTTTCTGTATGATTCAGATGAATTATTATTAAGAGAACTCAATGGTGCCAAAAATATAAACACGACTTTCATCGTTTCCTTATGATTACATATCTTGATTTGATGTACCGATTCACTCTAAATTCGTATTAACAATGAAAAAAAGCATTGACGACTAATAACTGTCATTGTTAAGTTTCTATTTTCAACTTTGCTGTCTATTGATATTTTTTATATTCAAGAAATTCTTTTTGTTTTTACTAATTTCAAAATATTTAAGTTATCGAAAACCGTAGACTATAATTGTACATTGGTATAACATAAGAAATTAAGAAGTATCATTTATATTTTAAATTAGTATCTATTCAAAGTAAACAAGTGAAACTTCATCATATTTTTTTAATGCAAAGAAGGATTTGTAAATTAACAAAAAGAATTTATTCAATCGTAGTAGAACAATTAATAATTCTTGCATTAACATGTTAAAATGGTTTCTATTTTAAAATCCTTATTCTAAATTAATTCATTAAATTTATACTAGTCATATTATAGGAAGCGTTTAGTATGTGTACTTCGTTTTAAATAAATAAATAGTATAATGCAATGAATAATTAATATCTTTTGTCAATCGAAAAAAAAATCTCTCCGAGAAATTATTCATTCATCATCAAGTTTATCAAAATATAGGATATAGAGAGAAAAAAAACTAGAGCTTTCAAAAATATTGGTTCAATCAGGTGAGAAAACTTTATTTTCATCTACTAACGGTGAAACAAGCTTGTACAACACATTATCTGAGAACCTCTGAAAACACTTCTAAATGGTCTAATCACGACTACCGTTTAAGCATTTTTACGTTCATTTAGAATATATTAAAAGTAGTTACGATTATCATTAAAAACGCTAAAAAAAAACAGGCAACTTTTGCATTTGAAAACCATCCAAAAAGTTTTTGCACAATACTTTTGACATATACATATATATAACACATAAAAAAAGTTGCACGCTTTCCAAATGCAACAATTGTCTTTCTCAACGGACGTGAAACTGAGATTAAGTCGTTTAAACACGTATATCAAAAACTTCTGTCTGCTTGTGTAATCCAATCTATGAAAACATTACAAACCACAATGTATAATTAAGATTATTAACTTTTTTGGTATTGTTACTAAGAATAGATATCAGACTCGTTTGCAATCGATATAAATATTTTATTTTATGTGTCATTTGATGAGACCCAAAAAGTAATCGCTTCTCATGAAGTGTTACTATCCCCTGTTGCAAAAGTCTTGAGACAAAATGTTTGTTCAGTTTTGGATCACTTAGAATTAGTTTGAGAAAATGGAAAGTAGTCAGCTAGAATCAGAATTTGATGCTCTCTCTAGACGTGTATTCAGAATTTTTCTCTAACTTGCAGTTGATTCAGGAAGACCAAATGTTTGATGACGATTATAAATCACGTTCGGACAAAAGAGTAGTTTCAAAGGCCTTGGTAAATAAGTTGATTGATTTTTCAGATGTTTAAATGTAACTGAAGAGTGTCAAAAGTAGTCGGTTAGAACCTGAATTGGATACTCTTTCTAAATATATCCTTAGAATTTTTCCTTGACTGAAGGACAGTTAGCAAATACTTGAATCAATAAAGATGTCGTTTGTACTTCCCAAATAAGCTTTTCCTCTTATTCGTAATTTCTCTAAAGGGTATTTACGGATGCTTATTATTTTCTATTCTTGTAAAGAATTTAATATACAAGAAAATCATGGATTGTAATAAACTAAAACTCAAAAGAATCAAAAGCTCGAAACATTTTTCGAAATTCTACTCCCTACACGAGATGTTTTTGTGGTTTTTAGTATTTGAAATGCAATGGATTCTGGTAGTTTGCAAGAATATGCAGAAAGCAAAGCGAATTGGACATTTTGTAGAGGAAGCTTTGTTCTATAAACTGGCATATAAAAACACTTTCCTAGAATTTGAATTGAGGTAGTTTTAATCAAAATACAAAAACGCATTACATAAAATATTCTGTTCGAACGTGATTTATGATCGTCATCAAACATTTGGTCTTCCTGAATCAACTGCAAGTTAGAGAAAAATTCTGAATACACGTTTAGAGAGAGTGTCAAATTCTGATTCTAGTTGACTACTTTCCATTTCCTCAAACTAATTCTAAGTGATCCAAAACTGAACAAACATTTTGTCTCAAGACTTTTGCAACAGGGGTTATCTTAGCTGACATTTTAGGTACATACGTACGAAAATATAAATCTTAATTGTTAGAACCAACTCAGCCCTCCATTTGTTGACATGTACTAGAGTTATGACTCACAAATTTTCTTTTCCTTGTGGAAAACATATTCAATGAAGATATTCAAACAAAAATTTTTGTATCAGTCATTTTTCTACAGTTATCTATGTCTACTTTATATCATCGACATCATTCGATGCAACGGCTATGAAACTTTCGAAAAAGACTTATTATCTCATTGGAACCTTTTTTTTAAGATTCAAATGAATGGATCAAAGTCATCATGGATAAGATACATGTTATAGCATTTTTTCGTTCAGAAGACACTCTTAATAAGAACACAGTGTTTCAATTATTTTAAACGTATTTCTAAAGAAATATAAACTAAAGATAGCTGAAACGAAAATATTTGTGACAGCATGTTTGAGATAAGATAATTATAAGAAGAAAATTATCTCTAAATCATACCTCCGATGCATGTGAATTGGTAATTGTACTTACAGTTTATTGTCGCACTGTTGCACGTATGCATCCAAAATATCAGCTCAACATCATGGAGAATATTCAGTACTTCCTGGAGTGACTACTGTTGTTCATGATTGTATACATGTATATGTTACGTTATAGTTACTTATCGATGAGTTTATCATTCAATTTATTAATTTGCTGATAATCGTTGTTGTTGACGTTATAAAAACTATTTTTATCTTACAATTTTGTCATTCTATATTCGCATAACTCGAATTGTAAAGATTTCTAATACGATACTCTTATTTGGTTAATGAAAAAAAAACCAATTTCATGTGGCATAAAATACCAATTTATTAACTTCTTAAAACTACGATTCTATAAATTTCATCTTTTCTGTCAAATGAATAAAACATTTTTTTTTATATTTATTTCAAAAAAATATATCAATATCATAGAAAGTAGTTAGATAAAGTATTCTTCATGGTTTTTTTCCATTCAATATATGTTCATTAAGCCTTCAATGAACTAACAGTCAAAGTGTAAAAGAAAAACTAGAAGTAGTATTAACAGTTACTTCGAAAAAAAGAATCTTCTTCTCATTACTTCACACATATGTAAAAACTATTATAAAAAGATAATTAACATATTGTGATGAAATAATTAACAAAAACAGCTGGTAACGTAGGATGTAACGAAATATTTAGTGATATACTATTCACCTACTCTTAACAAATGTGGTAATACCAACAAAGAAAATCAAATATCAATAATAAGTTTTTGTTATCTTAAAGTGTTCCATAACATTAATTTGATATTTATCAAATATTTTATTTTTATTTCTTATCTTTTGCTCACAAAAAGTTCGCCAACATAACCATTTAGTGAACTCTAATCGATAGAAAACTCTTGAAGTATTTAATCCGCTATGGTGGTTTTTCTTTCATTTTTATGTCATCAATGCCAGATGTTTATTATTCTGTTCTCTATAAATATCAACAACAATCTTCTTTTCTTTTTAGTCACAAGCAATTCATTCATATTGTAACATACAAATAACAATCATGAAATCCATCGTTATGTTTCATCTTTTAATCATCTTCACAGTTTATTTTACTAGTAGTAAGTTTTAAATGTAAGAGAAAAAAAACGAAAAAAAATTTTCTTTTTTGTTTTTCATTACAGCTTTTTCATACACCAGTAATAATGGACGTTTATACAATTTAATTCGAACGCCAATGAATATCAAAGACAAGGTGTTTACATTACCAATAGGAAATAATAAAGATAGATTCACACCAGTTCTCAATCAACAATTAAATTCTATTGAAGATGAAGCTAGTTTGCGAGCACGTAGCAGTTGGGATTCAGGTGAAGATTATTTTACATGGGCGAAGAAAAATCGTCGACCAGTAGAATATTTTACTGGACGAAAACGAGAAACGGGTAAAGCGATTTTGCCACCACGTCGCCGATATGATCATGATGGCCTATGGCGAAGTGGACTTGTTGGTTAAAAAGATTAAATGGATATAATTTAGCAAGAAAACAGTATACAACATCTGTTCTTAATTTGTTTTCTTGTGATTAAAAAAATTTAAGTTTTTAAATAAGATACATTTAAAACCCAGAACTGGATATGTCCTTTTTTTTTTTGTTAAGAGAATATAATAAAATAATCCAATATGAATAAGAAACTCTCAATCAATAATTCGATCTCTTCGCACGAAACCTATGCAATAAATCAAAGTTAAAATAATCACAAAATTAAGTTAATTAAATAATAAAGCTTTGTTTATAAGAAACAATATTTTAATTTTTTATAAAGTACAAAAAGAGTATTAATTTCAATGATTATGTATCAAAGCAATTTATTTTTCTCTAATTTATGATTTATTTCTACTTTTATAAATTTCTAAACTATATGGAAGATCAATGCTCGTACCTATCTTTCAAAGATGCATAATTTTAACCATCGATGTTTATTAGACATATGCCTGTTTATTTCACTTATCAAGTTTCTTTCTGAAAATAATATTTCCAACGCCTTCAGAAATAATCGTAAAATATTTTATAAACACGATAGTTCTAATGATTATCAATATAATTATTGTCCTTCTATAATACATTAACATATGTTATACTCAAACAAGCTACACTATAAATGAAGCAAACTAAAGAATATAAAAAATGACTAATGCAGTAAAACCTCTTGCAGTGAAAACTCTTCATGGGTGCTCTTTGAAACTAATCTAAACAACAAGATAAATTATGATTTTAGTTTAAAGTACTAAAAGTCAAAAACTGTTGAATAAAAAAATAAAAAAGCACTTGAAAGGAGACAAAAAGTGATAAAATTGATATTTTGATTTATACCTGTTTGACCTTCTCCTTTGCGAACGCCTCTCTATATGGAATGTTTTTGTCGGTCCTGACGGTATTCACAATATAGAATTCTTACTATAAATCTATGTATTTTGCTAAAGAGGACATTGTTTTAATAAAAAATATGAAAATAAACTAATAAGTAATTCGTTTCTCTTATATTAAAAAACAATATCATTAAATTAATATGCTTTTTTTCTCTACTGAAAAAGTAATTTATTAGAGTTAAATTTATCAAAAAGAAAATAGAGTGACAAATATTTTCGTTTTATTTCTTATTTCGTAGAAAAAATGAAATTCAAACTCCTAAACGTATTAGAGTTTCTCTGAAAATATCTCCTCTTCATAGGAAACCATTTCCACAATTAGAAAATATAATAATTGATTTATCCTGAATTTATCAAATATCCGAGAATTAATATTTCAAAAATTTCTGACGATAATAAAATGTATTATTTTGACATCTACATTTTTAGTATTAGTAGTTTTGATTAGAAATACCAACTTCAATTTTGCTTCAAAATATCATTTTACACAATCTAAAAAAAATAGACAGGTTAAACATTGACCTCTTATGTGATTCTTTTACTATGTTCTACAGGGTGTCCAGTAAGTCATTAGCCCAAGAAAAATTTGAATATCTCAACCATGCTTTCACCAAATGAGCTGATATTTTTACCGCTGATAGAGGACTGTTGCTAGTCTATATTCATAAGAATAACGTTGACAGAGACTATTTCAAAGTATCGCTTTCGAAATCAATAAAAAGAAATTGTCCTCTTACGGGTTTCGAAAAACGTTATTTACGTTTAGAACAACTTGAAGTTGTAAGACACCTTAGTTTACCTGGAACGAATTTAACAGGAAATATGCCTGTATACTTTAAAAAGAATTAGTCTACTGTGGCTAGAATATGCTAAACTTATTCACATTTATTCTTCGCGGTAACTTTAGAACACACTGTAAATAGGATTTTTTTCAGAATTCCCATAAGAGGATATTTCTTTATTAGAGTTAATAGTGATACTTCGGAACAGTTTTTGTCAACGTTATTCTATCAGCGGTAAAAAAATCAGTTCATTTGGTGAAAGCATGGCTGAGATATTCAAATTTTTCTTGGGCTAATGACTTACTGGACACCCTATATATACTTCAGTCTGATTGATGATCGGAAATTTTTAGACAATATGTTTGTTCACTTTTGACCCGTTTTTAATTATTAAACGTTATGAGTTAGGATACGCTTTTTGAGTAAGAGATAAGAAATTTTGTCTTATTTTTTTTGTTTGACAGCAGTGGAATGATCTTTGAAAAGTCAAAAAAATTAGTTGGACAGAGTTTGTAAGATGAGGTGTCCCATGAATATGTTTTGTTTCATTTTGACTTACCTAAAAGCATCTGACATGAGCTAAAAACTATAGGTAACGACCAATATTTGACTATGAACTTTGAAATGATGTGCTTATTTTTGTTCAAGTGTATTCATGGACTTTTTGAAAGTTTTGAAGAATTATTTTTAATGATGAGTCAACAGATGTATGTTTACTCTATAAGCTTCTTTTCAAACATGCTAAGAATTGTCTCAGTTGATTGTTTTGTAGAGCAAACACTTCTTTACAATATATGATATTGAATTAAACTATAGCTTGTACCCAAGCTATTTTTTCAAGAACTTGTTTCAAAGTAAAACGGTTTCATGCTTTAGTTTTTACTTGTCGAGTCTTATTTTGAATGTCATGTTCGTTCTATTTATTTTCAATGTATATTAATAATTTGTTCGGCACAATTTTTTATTATTTCTTTTCGTCTGTCTGCTAATACTTTTTAGTCTTAATATATCATCTACGTCATTGCTTACTTGCAGATTAGTATTCTATATCCAAGTGAACAAAAGGCGATTTAAATGTGTAGTATATTTTCTAGTCATGTCGACCCGAATTGTCTAATTTTTGTCTCAAAAAGTGATCTAACACGACTAAGTCGAATGTAGATTCGTGATGTGTACTCATACTAACGATGTGGTTGACGAGCAAAAATATATAGCGTTGTTTTTAATATTGGTACAAACAGAGGGAAAGTTTCTTCAAGCTTTCTTTATTGTATTAACATGTCATCATCACTATTTTTGGATCGTCCTAAGTAGTTTATTGTTTACTGTCTCTATTGAATGGTTTTCTCACATTAATTAACCAAAGCAAAAAGCCATGAATTAATATCTGATTAAATTCTAATTTATTTCATCTAATCCGTAAAAGCCGAGTGTCTCTTCCAAATGACATTGTGTAGATCTATAAGAAAAAAAAATCATCTTCTTTTAACTATAATAAGATCATACTGAATGTCCAGAATGGAGCCTGTTGGCTACAAAATTTTTGAACCCGGTTGAACCGTATTTTGTTACTTTCGATGAAATTTTCTAATCAGAATAGGATAACCATCTTGAAGATATGAGACACTCAAAATCCAAAATCTCTATTTTAATGGTCTATCCTTTTTTGATTATAAAAAACACTAGTCTCGGTTGTCGCAGATTTATTTGCTTTTGATGTCCATGACATGAAACATTGATGATTTCCTAATATTCTTTGTAAACTAAATAGGTCTTACTTTTTCTTTTATTTTTATATGTACGAAAAAGGAAAAAAATAGAAATAAAATACATAATTTGTTAAACTAAAAAAAAGAAGGATTGTTTTATGTCTAAGCTATAACAACACGTTGTGCTATACCAACGGAACCAGGTGATGGTGCACCTAAATCATCAAATATTGTAAGTAAATTATTTGTCGGCATAAGCCAATCCGATGGAATATGATAATAACGTTGAGTTGGTTCTAAACAATTAATTTGTGCTTGTTGACAACAACATGGTGTTGAATCACGACAAACACCTTCTAATAACCAATAAAGACCAAGATCATTTCCATTAATAAATGCATGACCACGATTAAGACCTTTAGCATCAAGTAGAATTGGATTAGCATTTAGATCTTCTCGTACAATATGATCAAGATTAAATTTTGCTTGAAACCATGTTATTGGTTTATTTATACCTTTTGTCCATTGTGTATTCCAATCAACTTTCGACGAGCCTTGTTCCGTATAAATTTGAAAATATTCTCCAATTAAACCTTTTTGATGTTCCCAAAGATTTTCTTCATCATTGACTAATAATTGATCATTAAGCCATACATTTCCAACAATACCTTTATATTCAAAATTATTTTCCCATACACCATTATCAATACCAAGTGAAATAGAAAGAATTTCAAATAAATATTGTTGATTTGGTTTAAATGTTGAAAGATCTAATGATATTGTTGCTGTTAATGAACCTTGACTATGATCATGATTATCAAATTCACCTAAATATTCTCCATTTAAAAAGAATAATAATGCATTTGCTTTACGTGTTTCAACTCGAACTAATGTATGTGCTTGTGTTTGTGTTAATGTTACATTACGACGATACCATAAATAAATTGTTTCATCGTTTGTTATTTTAAGTTGTTCTATCGGATTTATTGAAGTAAAAACAGGTAAATTTGTTGTAACTGGTTCTGACCATGTTTGCCATTCAAGTGGACCAATGACAATAGGAAAAATTTCTGTATTACTACTTCGAATATCACTTACATTAGCACTATCCCATAATAAATTTAAATTATCATCAAATATACGTACAGAATGACCAGTCATAGAAATATTATTATTACGAAAAAGTACACCGAATGTATTATCATTTTGATTACTAATAAAATGAAGTAATGGTGGATATGAATAAACAAATTGTTGAGTACCTGTTGACCATTTTTTTCCATCCCAATATGGTAATGGTGTACGAGTAGAACTTTGACTTAATAAAATTTGAGCATAATTAGCAATTAAATGTTGAAGACGACTTAATTGAGTATATTTTGGTTCATTTGGTGTACCATCAGCATGAAGAAGTACATCATCAGCATACATTGTTGTTATACCTGATGCAGCTGTTCGTCCATAATTATTTCCTCCATGCCACATATAATATGAATGATAAGAACCACCACCAGCAAACCATTCAGCAACAGAATAAGCAACATCAGCTGTTGTACGAATAGCAACAGCTTCACCCCATGGTTGAAACCAACCTTCATTTTCAGTAAATAACATTGGTTTATCTGGATAATCATGAAGATGATGATCAATCCAACCATCATCTAAACAATTACATGAATTACATGTTTCAATTGTTGAATTAGCTGCATGACCATTACACATAATCCATGGAATTTGTGTTGATGAAAGTTCATTTGTTACTAAACTACCACACCAATCAACATAGGCTTGATCATTACCATTATATTCATTTTCAATTTGAGCAAGAATAATAGGACCACCATTTTTAGCAAGATATGGATTAACATATTCAATAATCTTCATTAAAAATGTACGCATTGCCGTTTTCCATGCATCATTATTTGAACGAAATGATATATTAGGTATTTGATTAAGCCAAGCAGGTAATCCACCATAATTCCATTCAGCACATACATATGGACCAATACGTAAATTAACAAATAAACCAGCATCAGCAGCATCTTGAAGAAATTGACTTAAATTAGCACGACCACTAAAATCATATACACCTGGTTTTTGTTCATGTATATTCCAAAATATATATGTTTGAACTGTATTAAGACCTTGATTTTTTGCCATTTTCATAATATAAGGCCACATACCTGGTGTTGAACGTGGATAATGAATAGCACCAGCTATAAGCATTGTTCGAACACCATTAATTGTAATAGCTCGAGGATCATATGAAACAGTGTAAGGTGTACCTCGAACATTTTCATAAGTAACTGGACTTGTAACTACATAAGTCAAGAAACTAAGGCAAACGTATATCAAAAGTAACCAACGCATCTCTATATTTGAAGATTTGGTTGAAATGCTATGCAATATAAATAGATGATAATTTCTATATTTATCTTGCTCACCACCTTTTATTTTTGTTTGAAGTGAAGAGAAAAAAGCATACGAATGATAAACATGTGACTACGAGTGAATTGAGACCTGAAAAGAAAATAAATAGGCAAGTGGTTTGTCACTAAAGGATGCATGCACAGAACGTTTAATTATAGATGGTAAAAGAGCAGACAGATACTACAGTATATCGAACATTATTTTTCTTTTTATGTAAATGCTATCAAAATTTTATCTTATACCCTTTCGTACTTTTATCATATAAAAAAACGTTTCCAATTTGGTTTTGAAAATACTTTTTATAAAAAATTGATCGATTTGACGATTATTTCACAATATGCAAATATGTCATCTGAATCATTCATTTGAAACTTTTTACTCTATTCGTTATAAAATGGACAAATAGTTAGTAACGGTAAAAAAAAATGCAAATTCAATTTATATTTTTTTTCTGTTGAACATTAGTGACACATTATATTCTTCAGTAGCAATGGCAATTGCAAGTTTTTTGATGAAAGCATCGAATATGAAATTTTCAACAAATAATTAATCTCTGAAATATGATAAATAAAGTCTTCATTAAACTAACACTTATAAACAATCTTTAAGTTAAAAATATTTATGTATACATAGATAAGAAAAAACATCGAAAGTAAATTTAAACAATCACTCTTATCTTTGTGTGTTTTACCATAATTATCCTGCGGAAAATATGTAATTCATCAAAAAATTGTTTTTTTTTCTTAATATCTGTTTTGATTACAATTGGTTTTCTATTATAAATATCGTTAAAATTCATTGATGTATTTAAATGAATCAAAGATTCTATTTTTTGTCTTCTAAATTCTTTACATTGAAGTGCTGGTAATTTACTGATTATGAAAGTTAGATGAATCAAATTAAATCAAAAGTAACGAGACTTCTAGGATGAAGCGTTATGCAAATAAATTCATCTAGTTTTTACTTCAATAACTTGTCAAACTGTTAATCTTGTTTATTCATGTACAACAAGCATGTTTCGAAATATTTGTTTTAATTTTTTTCCAAATGATAACTTCGATGTCGATTTGATTAAGTACTTACATCGTAGTTTCTTATAAAGTAACATGCAGTCTTTTTTTTGTTTTATTTTATCCTTCCTCTGAGTATATGTGCTCCAAACAATTTAACTAAAAGATGCTCCTGAAACAGTGTAGTATATCTTAAATCACAATTCGAATATTTCTTACCGTGATTGACTGTAGAGAAGATTTCAGCTCAGCTTTCACCGGTTCAAAGTAGGGCTCGATTAGATCTATCGATTCCATGGGTTGCTCTTCGAAAAACACATCTCCTCCTTCAATCCTAGACAGACATTTGAACAAATCTAATGATGCTTATAGTTAGAACTAGACGAATTCTTACGACTGCACACTCCATTAGGTCAATTTCAACACATCCTTGATTGAAAAAAGTTAATTAATCTTTTGTTCAAATGCAAAGGTAAGTGAACTTTAATAAAACCCATAATGATTTGCTCTAAAGCTGGTTTCACATCTGGTCAGCTCGATTCTACTGCACCATAATCAACAGTGTCGCTATCGCTAATTGCTCCTCTGTTCCTTAATCATATTACTACCAGCTATATCCTGAACAACTAATCTACAATGTCGTCCGTAAGTTTTTATGCGCCATCGACTTCGTGACAAAATTTGTTGATCTTCGAAGTGTTCTTTTGTCTACCAAAAGTTTGCACGAGCAGCCATACATTGGAAGTTCGTATGCGGGTATGATTATAAGTGTGAATGTAAATGTTTGCGTTTTCCTCAGTCACCATCATACCCATATCTCTTCACTAACAAGACACTGCACATTGACTCCCACAGGACCAGGCTGGACCAACATGAAAACATACATCTAATAGAAATACGAATTTAACTGTAACTGAATCGGACAAATCAGCACGAGAATGGGTTTATAGCTATGGTGCAACGAAGGCATCCAGTTACATCAGTCATGTCAAATGATGTGATCGAACATTTACAAAGATCGATATTTATGTTGATGAGATTAAAGAAGAATTAAATAAACATCATGTCGATGATTATAGCACATACAGTATGGATCATGCTGATGATTGATGACTTTTATAGTGAATTCACGTAAACATTTTGAAACTCTTTTCGATTGATCGATTTGGATTCAGAAAATTATTCTAATGAAAGCATCATTAAAATAAATTTTATGTACGGTTTTCAATGTCTTTTTTAGTAGAAAAAAAAATCATGTCAAGAAGTCGAAGGCGAACAAAAGCTTACGAAAGGAAATATTTGTGAGGTGCTTAGATTTTGAAAAAAAAATGCAATGAGTGATCTTCGGTACAATCTTTATATCTTTGGAACATCAACTGTTATCGATATCGGCATTGCATGAACCGATAGAAAAAAAGTTAAACTGTCTACCCATTATATTATATGTCGACATGTCATTGATCACTAAAATAGATATAATGATCAATTGAAAAAAATATGTAAATCATCAATATAAATATTAAGCGTCAGAATTAAAATTATCAGTAATCAATTGTAAAATGACCAGTTTAATAGACGTAAGTAGCAGTAAAAAAATTAAAACTTATCAGTACAAAAATAAGCTTTACTGGTAGAAAATACACTTAAATAAATCAAAGAACCAGAGAATAAAAAGGAAAAAAGTTAAGAATAATTGAAAAAAAAGAAACTAACAGCCGAACTATTGTATTAGTAAAGTAGGTTTAGCCTTTCCTGTTCTATCTCTTTTTCTTGTCTCATCGGTTAGTGTTGTCTTAACTGATGCTAGTAATTTACAATATTTCAAACGGATAGTCATAATTGCCACGTGTTTGCATTT
Source organism: Rotaria sp. Silwood1 (assembly GCA_905250075.1). Classification (NCBI taxonomy): domain Eukaryota; kingdom Metazoa; phylum Rotifera; class Eurotatoria; order Philodinida; family Philodinidae; genus Rotaria; species Rotaria sp. Silwood1. Next base: position 162,630 of record CAJNOP010000012.1, on the reverse strand, counting down.
AAGAAATGCTGGACTAAAGAATTTACTGATTAACCATTCACTTGATTGATTCTGTAATTATGTCATTTACTGACTATAAATCATATTCCTTATATAATAGTTGAGAACGCATATTATTTGCAAAGTGAATGAAGATCATCTTCAAAATTAATAATATATCTAGTAAGGAAAGGGACTGGTATTCTTTATCAACTTTATATAAAGATAGACCAATATCGACTCTAGATAATGCTAAAATTCGAGTTATCGGTTGTCTTTTTGTTTTTAAGCTATTGTTGGGCGTACTGTACAAATACAATCAAATGAAAACATGATAAGTGAAACAAACAGTAGTAAGGTGAGAATAACATATCATTTACGCATGATTCATTTCTTCTCAATCGATTTTTTGCTTACCTTTGTATGAGATATGTCCCACGAGAATCATTACTCAGCATTGAAAATTACTAGAGCAATGGGAAAAAAGCCGTTTTGGTCATAAGCGAACGAAACAGATTCTGTGTTATCACCCAATGTATCTATTTACATCAATCATAATTGTCATAAAGAAAGTTCCCTATTAGAATATTTACTCATCAATAACAGTAGCAACAAACATGAGTATAAAAATTGGTCGTTTTTGCTTGTTTCTCTTCAGTTACAGTTTTTGATTTCATTGATGTATAAAAATAAAGAATACTTAAGATTAGTCGTTTTTGAATCGATATCCTTTCAACACTCATTATTCTTTAGTCTCTCTCTCTTGTTCATACTTTCGCTTATCGATATAGATTAAGTCTTATACTATGTAAGATACTGTTGTCGATTCATTGCTTACATGATTTCACCATATCAAGTTATTAGAGTAGTTATCTTCATTTACTTTCTATTGTTTTAGATAGTAAAAAAGATATCAGCGCAAGAGCAAACATGAATATGTTTTGGTCTATATTGATCTATTCTCTCCTTTATGTTAGTATATTCTTCAATGTTCAAGGCTATGACAACGATAAAGATGTTTTGCTGAGAAGCTTGATTCGTCGAAGGGTTGCTCGCTCGAGCTGTTCTGATCCAAAACTATGTCTGTCGAAATGGGGTTATTGTGGAACGGGAGACGCTTATTGTGGTGCTGGTTGTCAAGCTGGTCCATGCACAGGAGGTGGCGGTGCGACTCCTAAACCGGACACAAGTGGAGGTGGCGCTGCCTGTCCTATATCAACTCAATGTCGATCTCAATGGGGTTACTGTGGAACAGGAGAAGCTTATTGTGGTGCTGGTTGTCAAGCTGGTCCATGCACAGGAGGACGTGGTACGACTCCTAAACCGGACCCAAGTGGAGGCGGAGGCACCGGAGGTAACACAGATAATTTTTTGAACAACAATCCATTCACCTAAGTGTTTAATGCGATCAGTGAATAGCCGTTTTTCGAATCCGTCAGCGCGGAATCGATGTGTTCTAATTGCTTAGAGCATTTAAGAGGTCTGTATTTTTTAATTAGTAACTGGATCGACAGAATGCTTATGGGAAAAAGGGAAACCTACACTATTTTGACTGAGAGCTTCTTTCATTCCAACCCTGAGATGTGAATGCTCATTTAAGACATGCATCATGAGATTCCCTAGTAGATGCTATGATAGATTTGACATAGACGAATATTTTGATTTTTCAAGAAATGGAACTGACTCTCCTTAAGATTGATCAGTATTTTACTAGACTGCATTGCGAACTTTTCAAAATTTTGTTTCCTCGATAATTCGAATGGATTTGCTTCAATTTAAATATTGATGTATATTCTATATCACTTCGATGAATGTTGCCAAATCAAACATGGCTAGAATCTATGATAAACTAGTCTACCGTATCAATAATCATTGAATGTAAAGAATAGCTTTTCCGACAGACGATGTATCGATATATTTTGAAAGATTTCAAAAACGTTATTTCGGTTAATGTTGGTCATTATTATTGCACAAATGTATCGCATGTTTGAAACAGAAAAGTCATAATCGACCAGATGTAGTCAATCATATCATTAGCTAAAGAATTTCAAGACGCATCTTTTAGAAAAACAGTCATATATGCGAACTAGAATGGAAAGAGCCATCATTCATATTAGTGAGAAGTTCGCCTTGTCCATAAGATCTGACCGTTGTGATTCGACCAGCGTACCTGCATTCGTAGTGTTCATCAATATAACATTAACTTGTATTGTATACAATAGAGAGATTCTGTATATACTGAATGTTTTTCTTTACTTGAATCCTGTCGACTATTTTTAAGAATTCATCGACATGTATTCCAATCTATAGATAGTTGAAGAAAGTTTGGTTGGAACTGAAAGAATACTCTTTATATTAACATCCTTGTTTGATGAAAATTGTACCTTTATGTCTTTTTCTGTTCTAAAGCGTCTGAAAAGATTCTAGTACTTAGGGGTGAGCACAACAATCTTGACTTGTCGAACTATACACCAGAAGTCCCTTTCTCTACACATCTCACTTTTAATGAAAATATCCTGAGGTTGATCTATGCATATCAAGATTGAATATAAGAAGAATCTGATGAACAATTCGATATTTTTTCAGAGGTTCCTAGAAAGACAGGGATATAGTATTTACTTTCTTTCAGATCACTAGTTATCGAGGAAGTAATTGTTTGAGAGAGAAGTAACTCTTGAAAATCACGAATGATTTGTCAAGTTGTTTAATATATTTTAAGATGTCTATTTCTCGTTTAGGTGGCACTTTTCAAGGAGATGCTACATATTATAGCGTTAGTGTTGGCTACACAGCATGTGGAACAATGAATAGTGATAGTGAATATATCGCTGCATTGAACGCACCACAATTCGATCCATATACACCTGGTGGCAATCCAAATAGAAATAGTTTATGTGGAAAGCTAGCCAATGTCGTTGGTCCGTTAGGATCTGTTACGGTAAAAATTGTTGATAGATGTCCTGTATGTAAGTACGGCGATCTTGATCTATCCGAAGCTGCTTTCAGAGCCGCAGTTGGAGACTTTAGCATTGGCCGTGCAAGAATTACATGGAAATGGATTTAAACATATGTCATTGTAAACTTCTGTCTTTTTTCAAGAACTTTCTCTAATGTACATTTACTTTTCATTTTTTTTTAATGTCATAATCATCATTTCTTTTTACTCACATTAATCAATGTTTTTCTTTTAAAATAAATTTTCAAACATATATAGATTGTGGAGATGTCTTAATGTGTTAGAATGTCTATTCCATGTCAAGAAAATTCTTGAGCTCTTACTTTCGATCAATATCAAATTGAATGTTCGCGAATCATTGATGGAAAATGCCTTAGAATGACATGAGATTTGTTACGAAGATGAAAAATTAAATCTAATCATGTATAATCTGGCTTTTTTTGTTAAAGAAGCTCTTTGTATTGACATAGTCAATTGGAGTTCTTCGGATTTTTCTCGTGGAAAAAACATTGCTGACAAAATTGGTTCTTTTCTTTCAAAGTAGCTTCTTTTAGATATTGACTGCAGTTAGAATTTTTAAACGATTCTTAATAATAACAAATACTTATATCCAGATGAAGTTTGATTCTCTCTCCACTGTTATAAAAGGATTTCATCAGCCATTGAATTTTCATAGTGAACTGTTTTTATACGTAATTTTAATAAATCTAGTTTCAATTAAACACAAGACTGCCCGCTCTGAGATACAATTCATCGAAGGTAGCATACGTTTACACATGATCAAGGTCTCGCCTCAAATCCATGCTTTCAGCAAGTAATAAGTAGCAAAAATTCAGCGTTTTTAATCAAAATTCACTGTACAGTGTAAACGGACATTCCATAACGTCATGCATAGTGTACGAAGTACGTACTCACTAGAATAAATGGAAGAATATTCAATGAAGAATAGCATCTCAATATGAATATGCTTTAGATTTGAATAACAAAGTCAAGTGACATTGTAAAGGTGCATTAATCGTCGACAATATATGTACAGTAGCGTCTATTTTCAACTATTCCTTTCTCCTAGATGTGCAACTAGATTTTCAATAACTATGTGAGACATTTAGATTGATATGAGAATGAGAGCTTATGCTTCGCAATGTGCTGTTTTCACTGGAGTCAAGAAGCACTTTCACCCGGTCATGAAACAATATTTATGAATGATGTCTCTAGTTCATTACACACCATAACATGACTAATAAGTGATCTCTAGAGCTCATTTCCTTGATGCTCATCGAAGTGAACGTTCTTCAGTTGATATTTGAGATTTTTTACTTTCATTGGAATCGCCTTCCTTCTTAAATCTTCCTCAATTATGGCGCACTTACCAGAAAACATTTCAAAATGATCCACTCGATTTGTCCTCAAAATTTGCTCATATACAAGAGATTACTAGAGTAGCATAACCTCTAAAGGTTTGCTACTCTTGTTTAGATATAGTCGAAATAGCAACTTTTTAGTAGATCTCTCCTGCAGAAGTTCAGCTTTCAAAAAAAATTTATAATTCAGAAATTCCTCCTGAAATTTTGTACGTATGCAGGTCTCGATTAGGCTATCTCATATGCAAAGTTCTATCAATTTTGCATATCCCAATATCAAGATATGGTTTTCTCAATGTATTGCTATCATACACAGAACTTATAGAAAAACATAGATATATTGAAAAACTTATATCTTAGGAATGCGATATCCATAATTGATGAAACTTTGTACATGAGATTGATAGTCTAATAGAGACCTTCATACTTAGAAAATTCCAGATGAAAATTCCAAAATATAGGTTTTTCAAAAACTAAGCTTCCACAAAAGAAATCTACTAAAAAGTGGCTATCTCGACTTGATCTACGCAGGACCAGAATGCCTTTAGAGCATACACTACTCTAGTAATCTCCTACATATGGGCAAAATATGAAGACTAAAGAAAAAAGCTACTTGGGATCCTCCTTTGTTACATAAGGATACATGAATTTACGGGAGACTCGACGTACGCAAGTAAATATATCTCTAGAAATTGATTATCTCACATTTATGTGACGAGTATGGGAAAAGATAGAATCACAAACGAATAGGAGACAACAATCACATTCACCTTTTTTTCTAATCATTGAAAGATGTATGAAAGAAACATATATAAGTTAGTTGCGCCATGCAATACATGTGATTTTATCATTGGCAAATGAATGAAAGCATCCATCCATAGCTATTTTTCATCGATAAAATCATAAATATTCAAATACCATCATTTGATGCAATACTCGATTATATATACAGAAAAGCAAATAAAAAAAACTAAGCAATATCGATTTATTGTTTTTTTTTTTATTCATGCACATTTTATATGTATTTTTAATAACACACATAATTATCTGACAATTATTTATCATTATAGAGAAAAATAAAGGAAATTCATATAAGAAAAAGAAAGAAATTTAACATTAAATGTTTAATCTTTTTTTATCGGTGAACAATCGGCTTCGAATGGAAATGATGATGTTGATATTGGTGATATTGTTTGTTGTTTGCTAAGTTGATGAGACGGACTTGATATACGATGATCATCCTAATGAAGAAAAACACAAAGTCCTTTTTTTTAATTTTAATTTTATAATTTACTTCTGTTTCACTATCACATTGAGGTGGTAATTTAGGCATTTGAGTACTTGTAACATTACCAGATGCATGTCCAGATTGATCACTATCTTCAGGAAGTAAATTAACATCATCTTCTTCTTCATTTTCAAATAAACGTCGTTTAAGAAATGATACATTATTTTGTCCACCACCATTTGATAAACGAGATGACTGTGATGATTGATTTGTATTATTAAAACTTGTATCAAGTGATGTATTTTGTATTTCACCATATTCTTCCATAACACATGAATCAAAATCAACAGGTGGTCGACTTTGAACTATATTTAAAATAAGAATTCTTATGTAAACAAATATTTTCTAATTAAAAATCTTTGCAATTGTAACAAAAGGTTGATCATACGTACACAAAATCAAGAATAATATTTGTATAAATGATGCTTTCATTTTCATTCATATACGATTCAATCAAAACGGTTTTGTAGATATCTACGCATATGTTTCTAAGATTTTCAGAAATACAACAAGTTAGGAAAACAACATTATAAGCAGAAATAATGTAGCTTCAATGAATTACATTTTATAAGTAAATCACAAAAAGATATTTAAGAAAAAAGACTCTTGCTAGTTTTAGCGTATTGTTATGATTTGCGTGCGTAATAGAAATCAATATAGCATCATTCTAAGTAAAGATGTAAGCTAACATACAGATTAGTGATAATTGAAAATTTTCGAAAACATAAAGGTAAATAGAATTCTGAAAGAAATTAGAAAAAGTTAATGCAATCATTCAAACTTAAAATACTAAAAGAAAATAGTATATATAATGCATCTGCTAGATGAAATGAGCAAAGACTTAAACGACCGTCTTATATATTTTTTTTCTGTTTGGCAGATGCAGTATTACAATACTGTTTCTTACCGTATTGTAAACGGTCGGATACTCTACTTTCCAACTGTTGAATGACCTTTATCAACTATTTACGATATAATAAGATACAGTCGTAATACTCCACCTACCAAACGTCAATTAACACTTATTCGCGACTACCAACTGCATAAAATGATAGTTTTCAGTTTTAGCCGTCTCGGCAACTGTTATCATCGTCATGAGAACTGATTGACTTATAATTCTAATGTTAAACCAAAGAATAACTGGCTTCAAAAAATCTGTGTATAGTTGTTCTAGAATCTGTTAGATGCATCATCTTACTGCCATAAACACTTGTCAAAAGAGAAGGACGTCATCCTCAATTTATTAAATTTCTCAAAACAAAATGCACTTCGCTGAAATTCGATGATGTATCTTTCAGCAAGACGGATGTCGGCAATACCTATTTTCGACGATATTCATTTCGATGGTTGAAACTATCGATAACAATCGCAGATAATATCTGCAGTATTCTCAGTGTATAGTCAAAAAACGAACGAAAACCATTGATAGAATTTATAGAAAGAGATTCAACAATGAGGTACATAATTACAAAAGTTGTATCAAAAACTAGAACCAGTACCGATGTGTCTTATTAATTTCATTGCTCTTAGTATCTCATAGAGGATATGTAATGAAATTTTGTTGAAAGTTGACTATATCAAATATCATTATTCACAGATGAAATAGTACTACAACTCATCAATTCAATATCGGTATAGATTTCAGATCGAATGGTTTCATTTCTGTTTGAAAAAAAAAATTTGTTCTCCATATTGTAATTATGTGATGAAGATAAGAATTCATCATCACACACGAGTAATTGGAATTAATTTTTGCGAATGTTGATCCGATATGTATCAATTACAAAACGGTATACATACGGAGATTTTACTCGCAATATAAATTATTTATTTAGAAAACTTACAATCACGTTGAAATATGGATGATGTTGTTTTAATATCAAAATGAGGAAATGGTGATGTCATTGGATGCATTGTTGATGCTGCACAATAATATCCTTGAATGAAGTATCGAACATACGAACTTTGAATTTCAACTCAATTAATCAGTTTTACTAACCATAACCATCCATGGATAAAGCTTTTTCTTGTTGATTATTTGGTGCAGCTGGTGTTGGTAAATGAAGTTTACTTGAACAAAACTCATATGCTGCACGTTGATAACGTTGCATTAAATTTTCATCACTTAAATCCAAAAAAAACAAAAAACAAATTTTTTATTTAAAAAAAAAAAAAACTTTATTTACAAAAGAGCAGCATCAATTTGAATAATATTTTCATCAGAAAATTTTCTTGGATGTAATTCAGCTAATTGTTCAATCGACCAATTAAAAACAGACGTTGATGTACTTGTCTGAAGCAAAAAAAAAGGAATTCAATTATAAGATTAATTTCTTTGATTCTTTTTTTTTTCAAATTTTACTTTATCATTATCATCATTTTGTGAAAGTACACGAAATATACTTGGACTAGCAAGACGTTGTTTAAGATGAGCTGATGTTGGAGGATCAAATGGATTATGAACAATACGATAAAATCTAGGTGTTTGTTGAAAATGATGATCATGTGAAAAAATCATTTTTGTTACAGGTGTATGATGACCATCAGATAATGGTCGACATTGAAAATTTGTTGATGGAAAATAATCATCTTCATCAAGATCCATTGGACGTGCTGGACTAGACATCATGTTGATCATCAATATGATTACAAAATCTAATTCAGAAAAAATTTCAATCAATAAAAAATCAATAAACATTAGTTGATTTATTAAATATATTGAACAATAAAATTTACTCAATGAAATAACAAATATGAAATGTGATAGAATTATTTATTATATGTATGAGCAGAGATTGATATCAGTTGTTAATCATTTAATGATTGATCAATTTAATCGAACCGAGGAGAATTTTCCAACTGAGAAATTTCTTTTAAATTCGGATCATTTGCATAAGGTAGATCCTAATGAGATAAATAAAAACCATAAAAGAATCAGTCTCCTTAGATCTCTTGTCGATCGAGTATAGGTTCTTCTCTCGAATTCTAGCTTCTGTCATGGTATATATAAATAAATCGAAATGATTATTCCTTGATATATGATTTTGCCTACGGACATGCAAACATGCTAGAATTTTCTGTTGTTTAGAATTTTAATATCTCGGAGGGAAATTATTCTTTTGATTTGATTCTACCGACAAAATAGACTTATCAACAGGCAAAATCTCAAATCGAAATACCGTTATCCGATTTGTTGATATGTACCAAGCCATAGACTAAAATATCCACAGAGTTTAAATTCAAAAGCGATTGATCAATTGAAAACTTTCTTTCCTAGTAATATAAAACAACTAAATTTTCTTAAAAAATTGATTCGATAAAACGAAAACCAGTTGAACAAGCAAAAGCAAAAAAGTAACAAGTATATTGACCAATGAAAATCCTTTATCAATCCTCTCTTTTGCTGTATAATATTTATCATTCAAAATATTATAATAATTAACTAAAAGAATTTTCTTTTCTCATATTTTTTTTAAATATCTTTTTAAATAATTTTAATTTATATTATAATGAATGTAAATGGAGAGAGTCAATGAACAAGTTGACAATGGATAGAAGACTGTGTTTTTTCCTTTGATTCATATCTATTTATTATTTATTGTTTTCTGTCATTTGTGACGCATCAGGCAAACTTGTTAAATCACCCTAAATTCTTTCGTATACTTCTACGTAGATATAATTTTATTCATAATTAGAATTATTTCACCAAATAGGAGTGATACGATCAGCGAACGATGTAGCGAAAGAATGCTGAAACAGAGAGTATCACCCTCTTTCGTTGAAAACTTTATCGGTAATTTTCTTTGATTTGGAAAGAAATTTATCCCAAAATTTCTTTATTCCTTGCGATGCGTAACGGAACGTTCTTCTTTGTCAAAAAAAAATTGGTTCTTCTGCACAACATAAACACAGTGCACAGTGAAGGTGCAACTATGTGTGTACATGCACAGAAAAATCACAGCTAGTAAGAAAAAAAAAATCAAATTTTTATTTTTGTGATAGTTTAAAGTTATGTTCTTTCAGTGAACGTATACATAGTTATGTATTTACTGAAAAACATATTAAGACAATCATTTATTGATTAATTTCAGGTCACATGCGAAATAAATCAGCTGAAAAATAATCAAAAAACAAGACGGTTCGTCGAATTTAGCTAGTTTATGTTTATTCTCGAATTCTTTTTGGCATATATAAAATAACTTTAATTAATATAATTCCTTCATTAATTACACGTTAATATTTTATTTTGCAGTAGTTTTTTTTTATTTTCGAAAGTAACTTCTACCCTCTTGCATTTACCTCTCCGTTCTGGTAATGAGTCCAAACATATATTTTCCATTACAAAAAAATGATACGCCTTATTTCTTCTAGACGTTATTCTGATTTATAATTGTTTTTATTGTTTACTAAGTTTATTCATGATAGAATAGGACGAAAAATTCAGAATTTCAAAACATGCTTTATAGCAGTTGAATAATAGATGTTTTCTTTTTTCTCAACCACATCATCATCGTGATGTTCGCATCACTTTTTTCGTTTAGTTTTAACTCGAAATCAGCCTTCAAACTAAGGTGTTGTCGAATAACCAGAGGCAAGAAAACTGATAAGCGAAACATTTTCTTCATGACCGGGTGTGATGTTTATCTTTGTCATCAGTAACTAGTGACAAAGAAATAGAAAAAAGGTGCATATACTTTTTAGTTCGAATATATATGCAGAAGTAATGTTTTTATTTTCTTTGTAAGTATATTGTTGCACTAGTCAATATGAACTAAGTCTTTGAGTATTAGTGGAAAATATTTTATTGTCTATTTTGTAGATCCTTGATCCTTCCATTCTTTATATTCATAGCTTAAATCTCCTAGTATTTTTTTTTAATTATCATTAATATGCCGGGTGTAACAGAAAAATGCCCTGCCTATTCGGCTTTTTTTGGCTCTATGGGTGCCACTGCAGCTGTTGTATTTAGCGGTATGTGTATTATTTAATTCTTTATTTTCCATGAACTTAATCTCTTTTTCATGTTTAAAGCATTGGGTGCCGCTTATGGTACAGCTAAATCAGGTTGTGGTATATCAGCTATGGCTGTTATGAGACCAGAATTTATTATGAAAAGTGTCATTCCTGTGGTTATGGCTGGTATTATTGCCATTTATGGTCTAGTCGTTGCTGTACTTATTGCCAATAACATTGCTACTGACAACTATGGTCTTTACAAGTAAGAATAATCTATAGATGAGTACGTTTTTGTATTTTTAACATTGAATATCAATAGAGCATTTCTTCAATTGGGCGCTGGTTTATCAGTTGGTTTAAGTGGTTTAGCAGCTGGTTTTGCTGTTGGTATTGTTGGTGATGCCGGTGTACGAGGAACTGCTCAACAACCACGGTGATTAAAAAACAAGCTGATTTTTCTATTAACAATATATATATATATATATATATATATTATTGCTTTTTTTTATTTAGATTGTATGTTGGCATGATTTTAATTCTAATTTTCGCTGAAGTACTTGGTCTTTATGGTCTGATCGTAGCACTTATTATGACGACGAAAAATCAACCCGGTTGCGATTAAACAATATCTATTGAACATAAATACGCGCATATCCTTTTCTTACCCATGGTTATTCTGTTTGTCTATTTATTATTCTTCTGTTCTTTTTTTTTTTTTTTTATTGTTGTGCGTCTTGTCTTGAACATTTATTTGATTGTTGTTTGTTCGTCACGTTCTTTTTCTTTTTCTGTTCATGCGCGTATTGAAAAGTTCTTTGCAAGAAAAAAAATGATTCCGTTTATTAACATATATATATATTTACTCCATTTTATTTTTTATGATATACAAAATAACCCGAATTATTACTGTGCAATTCATTCGCGCTAGTGTTGTATTCTACATTTAGTTGGTTTCTCTTTGTTCTTTTTTCGTTGTTTTTATTTCTCATCAATGTAAGTAGATATGAGTCAGTATGTATGGTGATTGTTTTCCCATTACTTCCTTAATCGTTTGGTGTTAGAGTATAAAAGAAAAGCATAACATATCTATCGACGCACACATCTTAATGTACTCCCCCCCCCCCCGCCCCCAACAGTTTATGTTCGTTATTTATTAAATTATAAGAACGAAAATTTTAATTATCATTACATTCTGAATAAATGTGTGTATTTAAGAAACGGTATAGAAATTTAAATTTATGATGAAATTTTTTTGATAGAAGAATTAATTCAATGGTGAATTTTGGTATATAGGTACGATCATAGTCATAAAAACATGTTTTTTAAGTCAAATTAGAGATTGTTATATCTAATTTTTTTTGGAAGAAAGAAGCAATTACTCTTCCTTCTGAATCTGCTACTGAATAAATTGTATTTATCACTTTTCTAGCTTTAGATATAAATAAAAAAAGATTCCTTGGTGGAATGAGTAAGTCAGTTTGAATGCTGAATTCAAACATTTGAGATTGCTTCGAAGTTCATGTACAACGTTTGTCAAGTATTTTTCAATTGTAAAGTATTTTTATTTTTTTTTACTGACCTGATTTTTCAGTAGCTTGGATGTAAATAGTTATGTAAATGGATTGAATAAACATTTTGAAAATACAAGTTTCTCAAGTATCAATTTTTTTAATATTTATTTTTGCCACGTATCAACGTTAGTTGTTAGTGACATATTTTGATTTTTTTTTCATTTCAATGTAATGAGTGTATACATAAAAAAAAAGATGTTTTTTTTTCTTTTTTGTTATTTCTGTTTGTTAATAGCATTTTTTTTTGTTGATGAAACTATGACACTCAAATAAACAAGAGAAAAAAAAACCAAGTACATGAAAAAAGAAAAAAAAAACGAAGAAAAATTCGTACCGATTCTATTGTTGTTACATTTGTATATTTCGATTTCTACGGCATGCCGTCTGAAACTGTTTTTGTATCATCGGGAAGAAGAAAACATGCATTACCAGTAAGACGTAGTCGATCAGTCCAACCATTGGATCATATACCAACACCACCTGACACCATACTTGCTCAATTAATTGATTTTCGTATTAATGGTCGAACCATTGATGCACGAAATGTTGATGAACTTTATCCTGGTTTAGATCGCTTACTTCTTCGATGTTTACAAACAGGCGACAGTAAACAATTAGATAATCGTTTAAATCGAAATTTAAAAGCAGAGTACCTGTTAATTACAAGTAAACATATACATATTAGTGTATGTTCACAAACACAAGATATACTTGAAAAACTTGTGGGAATGGGAGCTACTCTTGGTAAGTATCATCCAATAAAGAAGAACACAGATTTATTTAGAGTTAAAGTTAGAGTATTTTACAATGTTCTCTAACGATGGAACTACTTGAATTGATATCCATTGCCGTTTGAGCCCTTACTGATTTCACAAGAAGATCTCAGTAAGATTAAAAAATTCATAACAGAGTTTGTGCTCATAGGTGTCTGAAGCCGAGTTACGCCGTTTTTTTCACTGTATTTTCGATTCAGCTTTAGGTATTTATTCAAAGGATACGATAACGGAACTTCAACTTGAAATTTTGCACATGAATAGGCCTAGTGACTTTGGAAAGATCCTGAAAGTTTCAGTGGAAAAAAATGTTCCTTTATCGAGATATCAAATTCTGAAATAATCTTGATTTTTGTGACAAACGGGCATTTTTTTGAAAATTCAATATTTCGAGAAAAAAATACTCTTTTCAGCTGCCATTTTCAGGATATTCTCAGAATCAGCACAGCTACTTGTATGCAAAATTTCAGATCGAAATTCCATTATTTATTTTTTCGGTAAATGTCTAAAGCCGAATCGAAAATTCAGTAAAATTGGTCATCAGTCATTTCTAAAAGTCCATGGGCACGAACTCTTGTAAGATTTTTCTAGTCTTACTTAGGATTCCTTCCGAACCTAGTATAAGTTCAAATGTCAGCGAATATTGATTTGGATAGTTCCTTCGTAAGTAGCTCTCATATTGATGGAATGCTGAAAAATGAAGGCAACTAAATATGAATAGTTTAGATCATAAACATAGACTAAATTAATCACACTTAGACCATACAAAGTAAAAGTATAGCATTCGCACGGAACTGATACAGAACATAAAACATAATTGATTTATATGAAAAACAATTTGATAATATTTTAATACATGATATAGTAGCAAAAGTATCTTTCTTGTAACGAAAAAATCTATTATAAGATATTTGTCAAGTTTTTTAGAAATTTATGAAATATTCTTCATATATAACCCTCTACTAAAAATTACTAAAATTCCACGATCAGAATTATCATTCGTTTACACAGATTTTATTAATTAGGATCTGTTTTATTATGGACTAAGAATTTAAAGTTTTACCAAAATTGTCAACTACAGAAAGTTCCATCATTCTAGAAGATTAGGCGTGCATGTAAGAATATTTTTTTAATAGACTAAGTACTTTTAAACTGAGATAACCATTAAAGAAAAGTAATGTTTCATTTGATAGAACCTATTCAACTTGTTACATCTCAAGATGAAGCTTTTTAGACAAGCAATATACGAAAATTGGTTAGTTCCAATAGTGATCATGATCAAGAATTACTTTCAAAAACAATTAAAAGATTTTAATTTATCCTATCAAAATCAAATAAAACGAATATTTCTTTTCGAATCAAAAACTTCTAATCAAATGTTATTCAATTTATATTTACATTTAGATCTACATTTTTACGAACCAATTCATATGAAAGAATTAGAATTAATGTGTAAATATGGTTTTGATATCAATGAACGTTTAGACAAATATAATAATCAAACACCACTTTCAATATTTATTAATAAGAATTATTCAATACCTATGCTTGATGTTTTAATAAAACAAGGTGCACGTTTCGATTTACAAGATAATAATGGTCAAACATGTCTGCATATTGCATGTCAATCAGCAATAACCGATCCTGTTTTTGAATTTATTATTAATAGTTCACCTGATTCATGTTTAAATATTCGAAACCAATCTGGTGGTACACCACTTGATCTAGCATATTTATCAACATATGAACAAGCAAATTTATCACGACTACGTCGTTTACATTTATTATTATCACGTAAAGAAAGTAAATTAACAAGATATGGAATGCGTGAACCAAATTTACTTGCTAAAAAACAATATAAATTATTTGATATATTAGCATGTAAAGAATTTTTATTTAAATATCGTCTTAAAGATGTATTTGATCCAAAAATACGATCATTATCATGGTGTATATTTTTATTTTATGATGTTTTACGTGCATGTGAACAACGTAACACAAATCTTACACAACAAACAATTCAACAACGTCTTGAACGTTATTTAATATCAATGATTGAAAATGGTGAAATACCATTAGATAAACTAATATTTCGTCCAAATCTTCGTTTTGATAATACATATTTATCTTCATCATCATCATCATCATCATCACCAACATATGAATTAGATCAACAATTATTAACAGATACACAAAATTCATTGTTACAAATGGCACAAATAAAAAGTAAATTAAGTGAATTACGTACTCAAACACTTACTTTAAAAACTATTTGTCGAATTAAAATTAAAAAAGAAATTCGAACATATCCAAATGATATTATGAAAATAAATTCATTATCAAAAATTTTACAAGCCTATTTAACATTTTACAATCCATTCATTAAAGCTGATGTTACGAATTAAATTGAACAGTTTTCTTTTCGACACTGAGTGTCATAAAATCATTCATAGCACAAGAATTTTTTTTCCTATATAAAGAAAGAAAGATAAATGTCCTTGTCTTGTTTTTTTTTTTTTTTTAATAAATGAAGTCATTCAATAAATTGTATATGTAAAGAATAATAATATTTTGAAGATCGTTGAAACTATTCTGATAATAATATGTCATTCAAAAATATCCGAGTCTATCTCTTATCCAATTGATTTTTCTTTAGTGTCATACGTGATGAGAGAAGAAATTGTTTGTGTTTCGTGAATCATGCTTTTAGAAAAGAGCTTAACAACGTTTGAATAGAATTTATATCAATGTCAAGATTTTATGTAAAGCAATGAATCATCGGTTGACAAATGCGTGACCACAGGAGACAGGAGTTATTGAGGCCAAGATTACAAGAAAAACATATACCGAAACCGAAATTGGACTATGACTACGACGGATGGATACAAAAGTTATCGAGATCGGATCAAAAAAAAACTTGGTCTCTCACATCTCTAATCATGAGATATATAATGAATTGCAAAAGACAGTATGTTATTTCTTTAAAAACTTTGTATGAATGTACTATTATAAATTATTTAGAATACTTTTCCATACGAGAAGTGCAATTGAAGTTTCTTATGTTCTATTCGAAGAATAATATTTTGTATTTTGAAAAATCTTCCAACATTCAATGATGTTGATTGCATTCTGAAAAGAATGAAAGTACTTGTTCGATTATTATTTTCTTTAGATTTTTTTTTTTTTCAAATAAAAAAAGTAATTCAAGTAAATCTGACATAAATCAGAAAAGATTAATTTGAAAGTACGCCTCTGTCTTAATATTTTACTGAAAGTTACTTTCTGTAACTTAAGAAAAGTTCAATGAAAAATAACTTTTACAACAATCCGATTGATTATTTTATTTAGTTTTATTATTAGCTTTATCAACATAAGAACATAATGTTTGCTTATTTGGAAGAAACACTTCGTATGCATAAAAGTTCAAAGTCTAAGTTTCTGTAAATTATGTAATATACTCCAAATAATATCAAAAGCTGACATGACAGACTAAGATATTCAATTAAGATTATCACATTTACTTATCTATACTAAGGCTGATTACAGACTGTATCAATGAAGATTCCAAGTATAAAATAATAATAGAAATTCAAGATTTTTTTAATAAACATTAGTTGTCAGGCTTGAACCAAAACCCATCGAAATTTGGAAACAGATAGCCTGTTATACAAAATAAAACAACTTGATTGTCATTTGCTTCAATAGCAGGTTTGTAAAGTGAGCGTATGAGGCGATAGTCCCTTTCTTCCAAACTATTTTTCTCAGAAGAAAACATCCAAAAATGAGAAGATATGAGCTCTAATTTGACGTGAAAACAATTTTTTTTTTCTTGAATTCATATTTCCGGTTATTGTTAGAAATATTCAGAATTCATTTGTTAATTTACCACAAGAATAAATATTTCAAAAGCTCAGTTTTAATAAAATTTCTTATATTTTGATAAAAATTTTAATCAAATGTATCGGATCCAACTAATTATTTATTTTCTTTTTCTATTGACTATAATGTTAAAATGAAACAATGGACTTTTGCTTCTTACCACTTAGCTGGAACAGATGTAGATTTGATTTTATTGATAATTGTACGGAATGCGAAGTTGATCGATTGTATATATATCGAAAATCTACATACTTAGATCAAAAACTTCCATTTGTATTGGTTCTATCCAATTCCGCTATATTATTTCTACTATATATTAGTCTTCTACTTAATATTATTAAAATTAGTAATTTAATTTTTATATTTATTGATCCTATTTATGTTGATGTTCTTTTGAAATTCGACTTACGTCATTTTATTAAACTCATTCGTCGAGATACTATAAAAGTAATTATATTCTTTACTTATTTCGCAGATACACTAAACTTATGTACTAGTTCATCATTCTATAAAAATGTGACATCATGATAATTTAATTATACATGATTTATGTTAACTAACACTATGTAATCTATAATAGATGAAACAGTAGTAAAATCAATGATAATAAATAATAGGTTATGCTATAATTTTATATCGGATTTCATAAATAATACAATACAAATTGATAAAAAATATGTTACATGTGTATTAGATAAATGTTCAAGTCATAAGAATGAAATACAATCATGTATTAGATCAATTCCTTGTTATCATACAAGATTTACATCTTTATCGTGTTGGATTAATCCGATTACGATGAAATAATCAATTTAATGTAAAACATTCATTTTTATATTCTTATTTAATAATCATTAAAACAGATACACATAAGCATATATAACATGTATTTTTTGAAAATCTTATCGATTCATGTATTACACGACATCTTGTTGTTGTTTTTATTCATGGACGATTAGATATTTTATCATTAAATTTAACATCCATTAATGGTTCTCATGGTTTGGTATAAAAAAAAAAAAGAAAAGTTGATTCGATCGTGTTAAAATATTTCGGTATTTTTAGATTGTTGAAGTTGAATTTTGGTATAGAAATCGTTCAGTATTTGAAATTTTACATAATTCTGATCTTGAACGGATGTATGAAATAAATTTAATTACATTGGGCAATTTTCATGAATATTATCGATCTATTATTCGTCATTTAAAAAAACATGATTTTTTTTATAGATCTAATTGTTGCTGTTTTACTGAATATTGTCATATGTATTATGTGTGTAGCAGGTTGATACTATCGAAAAGGTCCAAGTTTTTAATAGATATAATCTCTCTCTCTCTTTCTATACATCTATATATATATATAAAATATTATTTTATTAACTACAATACTTAATAAAATGTATAAATCTTTTTCTTTGAGTATTTAAATTATTAAATATGTTCATCAGTTTGATGACATGGTGGTCGTTTAGTTTGTACAAATTTTGATTTAATTAGTTTTTGCCGAAGACTCTGATTTATTTCAACATCATTAGAATCATCACATGTATCAATGATGATCGATGGAGCATTCAAACTATGTTCACTTGGTAATAATTGATGAGATTCATCTAGAATAAAAATAATAATTTATATTTAGAAAAGAACATTGTCGAATTTCGTGATCTATCATGAAACATGATACCATATAGCTAGTATCATAGAGCAATTTGTGACGTTTCAACTTGTATTAAATAATTCAAGTGTTATGAAAATTTTCATTTGTTTAGAGTCCATAGATTGTACATAATTCTTATGAATAATTTCTAAAACAAACTAAATTCGATTTCTATAATCTATAATTATCATCATTGCGTTGAAAAATGATTTATTCTCTTAGATCGAGGTTATTTCTTGACTACTTGATATTCCAGTGTGCTTAATTGAGTGATACAAAACAAGAAACTTTCTCAAAAATTATACACTATCTAGTTTTCTCGAGCAGCAATGACTTCTTGTCAATTTACAAGATTTTCCTAGAATAGCCTGTTCTCCTTTATGAAGGAGCCGATATATTGACAATATATTTAAACAATACTGAAGGATCTCATTAAAACTTTTAATGTATTAATAATCAACAAAGCATCTCTGATGTATTAATATAAAGAACCTCTTTATAAACGGAAAAAAAATTTGACTTCCGAAGTCCTCGATAAGAGTACAATGAATATGGAAGAAATTATTATTGAAATGAGCATGAGATATCTATAGACTCTTCTAGAATTTCATGCATAAATTTACTCTGAATACTCAAAAGAAAAACTTGAAAAACAAAAAGATAATAATAACAGACCTCTTTCCTACAACCGTAGATCAGCACTCTTCGTCCAGGGGTATCGCGATCAAAGAATTTTTTTTACTTATAAAGAAGTTACTTATATCAGTTCATCAAAAATGCTGTGATAATTATTGATACATTAAAACTTTTTATGAGTTTCTTCAACTTTGTTAAAATATTGTCAATGTATCGATCTCTTTATATAGGAATACAATCTATTTGAAGAGACAATCTTGTAAATTGACAATGAGTTCTGCTTTTCTGAATGATCTTATTAAGTAACAACTAGTCAAAGAATAATTTAGGCCTAAGAAAAGGAACTATTTTAAAGCAATGATAAAACTATTGATTATAGAAAAATCGAAGAATACCTACAATTGTATTAAATTATGTTTAGAAACCAACTTTGCACAAGTTTATTTTAGGAACCATTTTCAAGAGTTATTAACAGTCTATGGACTCTCAACACATTAAAATTTTCATAAAACTTGATTCATTTAATACAACTCGAAGTACCATAAATTACTGTACAAAACCACATATATGATATCTTATTTCAAGATAGTTTACTAAATCCGGCAAGATCCTTTATAATTATTTACTAGATTTTAATTGTGAAATAGCAGCAATGAGATTTAAATCAACAGATGGTGGTTTTTCAATATTTTGTTCCCAATTATCTGGTGGACTAGCTGGTGGTGATATAAGATAAAGTTTGTCAGGTTCAGGTGGACGTAAATGTTCATCAGGATTTGCATCACGAAGAGTAAGGGGCTAGAATAGTATAATTTCTATAGACAAACAAAAAAGAGACAAACTAAATCATTGACTTACGCAAACAAAATATGTATTTATTATTTTATCATGAAATGGATATTGATTTAAATGTAATCGAGCTTGAAAAGCATTATATGATGATGTAAATGTAATACGTACACGTTGAAAAAATTTTAGATAAATTACAGTAATTTGAGGATCATAAACACGAAATAATTGTTCAAATTCATCCTTTTTACAAAATAAAAATCAAAAAAAATATTCGCAAATTAAAATACAAAAAAAAAAGCAAAGAATATATTTTACTTTCATTTGTTGATTTGTAAATAAATCTTCAGGTACAGAACTAATAATAAGACTATTTGGTAATGAAGATACATCAATATCATTATTATCATTTTCTATATAATCATGTTCATGTTCCTTACTATGATTATTAAGATCATTTGAATCATCATTTATATAATTAATAAAATATTTTGTTGTATCTTCATCATCATCGAATTGCATTGATTTAAGATCATTAGTTATTTGATTCAACTTTATGATAAAATAAATAAACAGTAGTCTAGAGTAAGATCAATATATACATAGGAAATACTTACATTATCATCAGTCATGACTCGGATTATGATGTCGCAATAAGAAAAGCGGGATTTGTTAATAATAGTAAAATAGAGTAGAATATAAGAACCAATTATTATTATTTCCAGAGCGACATCTTGTATAATAAGATACACAGTAGTTTTCCAACTATGGTTTAGTCATTTCTCATAAACTTCAGAATATGTTCAAGTTTGAATAATGCATTGACTTTGTTCGAAAAGGATGCTTTTTTTTTACAACTCAATGGTGTACTATAGTAAAAATTGTGATATGATTTAATTAGATAATATGCATTCAGAATCAACAATTTGAAGAATATATTTTAGAGTGACATCAAACGAAGACTTCGTATCAATGTCATTGATGGAAGAAATTATTAAAGATAAATATTGCTGAAAAACTTTCAGATTTAATTCATATTTTAATAATGTTATGACTTTTAGCATATGTGTGTGAAAACAAAAATGTCAATGAAATAATCGATTTTTTCATGAAGAAAACAAACTTCTATATTCAATCATTGTTCTTCTTCTCTTATGTTATTTTGATTTCATTTAGATATCATTACTTAAGTAGTAGAATCAACGATACATATATTTATAAAGTGCATTGTATTGACATGATCTATTTATGGATTTGAAAAAAGTACATTTTAATCATTTGTCAGGATTTAATCAAGTACTCTATAATTAATCATAGATAAAATTACATATTTGAATAGAGAACTCTAATGAAAATTCTTGATGTGTCCGTTCCAGATGTTTAACTTGTTTCTTTAAGGATTCATTCTTGTTTCGTGAGAAAAACGACTAGATTCTGAAGAACATACGTAACCACAAGATGACAAAGATTTCAGAAGGATCCTAACCGAGCAGTTTACCTGGATGGATTATGTCATGTTATTGTATATAACTTTAACATAGATGGAAGTATGAGTTGACTTTCGCTTAACTCAAACCCATACCCAACTTCATTAAAGTCTTGACAGTATGTGATCTGATATTTCTAGTAAGATCCTAAATTGTTAAGGGGGAACTCCCACTCCGAAACCTATCTTCTAAACGGTTCAAGAGATTTCGATGGAAACTTCAGGAAATAAAAAAGGTAATGTAACTAGCATCTGATAAAAACTTGAACCAATCATTTTTGATAATTGAGGAGTTATACTCAATTTACTCATGAAAATGGAGCTTTCGGTACGGAACATTTTCCCGGGGCGTGGTAGCATGGAAAATGTTGAAATTTGTTTCAAAATGAAGAAAAATCTTTTATCTAGAAATTGTAGGAACAGGTTTTTGAAATTCATCTTTGTTCAATAATAGTGATCATTTTAAACCGAAAATCGAAAAAACTGCTTTGATCTCTTTCAAAGATTTTCAAATATCTGAACAACGGAGATATATTTTAGAAATCTGTTCCACCAATTTCTAGAAAAAAGTCTCATCTTTTGAATAAAAAAATATCAGGAGCGTGCGTCAAACAGTGGACTGGAAAAATGTTCCGCAAGTAATCAGTAAACGATAAAAAAATGAAGCTGAGAAAAACGAATAACAACATTGTGAAGTAGTTGATAAGGTTCCTGTGTAGAAAATTAGAGCATGTTAAATATCATTGGAAAGTGTGTAAAAAGATCTTGCGGTTGATCATGTTTTCAAGAAAAAATTAAGCTAATTTCTAAATCCACGTTTACTGTAGCGCCACCTTTTCGAAAAATAACCTAATTTTGAAACTTCCTTCTCTGACTGCAACAGTTAGAACATGATTACTCGATACATTGATGGTTTTATACAGCTGATAAAGAAGATGGAACGATATTAATTACCGGTAACTAAGGGAAAAAAATCAACACAACCGTCGATTTTCCACTATGACTTCCAATAGACGCCCCAGAATTTGGCAAAATATGTTCCATTCCTATATAATTTATACATATTCTGAAAGAGGACAGTCAGGGCTACTAGAATATGTGTTTTTTCAAAAATCGAGTTTTTCAAGAAAAATCGACTTTTGGAGGGGGGTTCCCCCTTAATTCAGAAAAACATTTGACCAGGAACTTGAACAAATCGCGAAAAAAGCCCTATTGAATCATTAGAAATTCTGCAAACAGGAATTTTCTAGAATTTAAGATAGAATCTTGAATAAAAATTGATAGAATTATCACAAATTGTTTCAGAGTTGCGGTTAGAAAAGTCAATTCGGGTAAAAACTCTTCTTCTCCATCTACTCATGCTTGGATTACCAATGGAACTTCTTCTCGGCCTTCTATCGTTGTTCTATGTGTTTCGATGGTGTCCACGCCTTCTACGGTATATAATTAACGGTTTTTTTTAATTAATAAAATTTTCGATACTTTATTTTTGTTTTACTAAAGATCTTTAATTCAATAACGATTTGGTCATCAATATCGTATAGATGGTCCCAATTGTCGACAATCAAATCTTTTTGAAAAGCCAAAAAATTCGAAAAGAACTATAGTACCTGAAGGTACATATCAATATCGATAACAATATATTAAAAATAATAATGATAAATCAATTAATCGACCTAGAATTACATCAATGGAAAATACACTACTTTCTTCAAGTGAACCATTTTTTGATAAGTCATTATCATCAATTGAATTTCGTTCATCAACAACAAGAGCGACATCATTTGATTCGCCATCAAGAGCTAGTCTACTGCCAGCTGAAAATATTTCATTTATCGCATCACCAATTACTCCGCTTGATTCTTCCAAACATCATTATGATTCAATTCTATTGCAAAAATATTCAATGCAGATTCAATCACAACGAGTATGATATAGACTGTGACGCTTTAAAAAGTGCATATTCAAAACTTTATTTTTGCTCGTTTTTTAAAACTGGTACTTCATATTTTTATTTTAATAAATTAATTGTGTCAAATTCTGTTTATTAAGAATTGACGCATGGAATGATCAAATGACAACAATTAAAATAATCTTAAAATATAATGTTTAACAACATACAAGATGGTGTAATCTATAGAAAAAGATGCTTTTCAATCACTGTTATGATATATCGATCGTTCGATTAATATCAAGTTCTTATTTATAACGATCAAAGTTCGTAGACATGAGTTCCTATTCTTTCAACATTTTCTCTGCTTCGGCGGATTATGGAAGCAGGATTCCTAAATTCATTCCAACTAAGTTTTCTAACAATTCTTGGATCTGAAAACGATGTCTGGAAATAGCTGGTCGTTTACCATAGGTCTCCCGACTACGATTTCAAGATTCTATCCCGATGAGAAGATACAGTTCGTAACCATTTATTTTCAACCTCATGGTGACATTGGCTTCCACTTAATAAATCAACAATTCTTGTGGAAAATAGGTGTTACTTGTTGAGAGTTTTCTTGAATTTGAATCTTGTGAAAAAAAAGAGTTCTAACTTCAAGTTCAACGATTTTGATCATCGAATTCGGATCCAATATAACTCCTTTTCTACATCTCAGTGGCAGGAAATTTTTGGAACAGGTCAGTTCCGGTTCGATGACCTGAATTATTTATACTTCAGCTTGTTATTGCTTATATTTTGTTAGCACATTTGAACTTTGTTGAAGCTGTTTTTCTAGGAGATCTATCTCGTTGACAAATTCAAGATCATGTATCGTTGTTACATATTGATTATCAACTAGTATTCACTTTTTATTGTTTTATATGATCTGATCAAATATCCTAAACATCAATTGATTGAACATAAAATCTTCTTTTAAAGTTTGTTTTATTTTATAAATGAAGGCTAGAATCTCGAAAATTTCAAACATATTATCTTATAGCAGTTATTATATACTCAAATTTGTAAGATTAACCAAAAGTAAAATATAATTTTAGCACGGCAAATTATCTTTTTTTTTTTCTTTCAATTCTATGAAATAAATTTATAGTTATATCGATTTATTGTAGTTTCATGAATGAATAATTCGATCTAGATAATCAGATTTTTATTCTTGAGAAAAATACAATTTATGAAATATAATTATATTTCCAATTCTTTTTTTTTCTATTGCCAACAGCGATCGAGAATTTCAATTGTAGATTATTAATAAGTCCCAATAGAAATACATGGAAAAATAATAAAATTGTTCATACATCAATTTTACTCTTCTATTATCATCAACTGATTAATTTAGTGCAGAAAACGAAGTTTTATT
Organism: Rotaria sp. Silwood1; assembly: GCA_905250075.1. NCBI lineage: Eukaryota > Metazoa > Rotifera > Eurotatoria > Philodinida > Philodinidae > Rotaria > Rotaria sp. Silwood1. The sequence continues at coordinate 137,992 of CAJNOP010000012.1, read as the reverse complement.
TTGAGTAATGAATAAAAAAAAAAGAAAAGTGACATATTAAATGAAGCATGTGAGAAGAAAAAAGATCTTGTTTAATAACATCTAAATTTTGCACTGTTATATTTGCTTAAATGATTGACCCTGCACAAAAAGCATACGATGAGAAAATCACAGACATATAATATAGGTAAGCATACAACAAAGATCATTGAAAAATGAGCAAAAAGAGACAAAAGAATGATAATTTAACCTAAACGCAAAAGAAAAAATGGATTAGATTTTGGCGAATAGGAGAAAAGTACAAGATCAATTTTTTTTTTGTTTTTTTTTTTGATTTAACCAATTATATTTGATTATCGAAAGACTGATTGTTGTTGCATAGTAGGTGAACCAATATTAGTAAAATTACTGGGTTCACCTGATGGTTGTTGTTGTTGTTGTTGCTGTTGTTGTTGTTCTGTACGATTAGTAAAAAATTTTGTTTCTTTATAAACAAACCAAGCACTACCAATCCAAAGTATGAAGTTTAAAAAACCAAATATAACAGATACGATTATACTTCCATAAGTACCAGCTAGAAAAGAAAATAAAAAATAAGAATAACAAAGAATATTAATTGAATTCATGATTTACAATAATTTTCTGGACATTGTGCCAAATCTGGACAAACACCTGAACGTTGAGCTACATTTTCCCAACTAGTTTGCGTACGAATATTTGATACACCTTTAGCCCATGCTGAACTTCCAGCAATCCAAAAAATAGACCAAATTAATATTATAATCAAATCAATTAAAGGCAAACGTCCATCATTACGATATCGTTGATCCATAAGAACATAAATAATAGCAAATCCAAGTGATAATAACATTGATGTAACACCTGTAAATACAAAAAATTCAGCTGATGGTTTTACATCATTTGCTGTCGATATCATATTTAGAACGGTATTGTTAGATGTAAACATTATTGGTGTATTTTTTAAATTGTAAGGATAAGACCAAGATGCAGTTATTAAACTATTGTCCTTATTATTGGCGAACATTACTGAAGAACTACCACTACATGCTGTAGCAAATGCAAATATTGCGAATATAAATTGAAGAATACGAATTAAACCACGAGGTTCTAAAAAAAAGAATAATGGAACAATTAAAGAAAATTTTTATGAATCAATACTAATGGACGATAGAAAAGTTTTTAGATAAGATGTTTGTTCACTTTTGACCTTCTAGAAAGATATCAGAAGTCATACATTTAGGATGATCTTGTCGGATATGTGCTTAGAAAATTTTATCTCAGTTTTTATTCGAGAGGAATGAAATAATCTTGAAAAAGGCTACAAAAATTCGTTGGAATCTTTATTTATATATCAGTTTGCGCATCAGAAACTACTCTACAAAATGCACTATTTGAATTTTTATTTTGTTTTTCGACAACGTATCTCAATTTTTTTTAAATCGACACTCGTTTTACATTGAAAAGAGCTCTTTGAAAAAAAAATGCTTGGATAAAGCTACCACTTCATTCAATATTATATTGTATAGCAAAGTTTCCACTCTATAAAACGACCAACACTGACAATATTTCAAATCTTCGACAAACTTGCTTACTGCTTTTGAACAAAAATAGACACAACGTTTCTAATTCCATATTCAAATTTACGTCGCGATCTTGAATTTTAGGCTCCTCTGAAATACTTTCAGGTACTCTCGAAAAAAAATTTCTAAGTCCATTTTCGAAAAGAACATTCTAATTTATGACTTTCGATATCTTTCTAGTAGATTAAACGTGAACAAACACTTTTGTTTTCAAGTTTTTCGGTCATCTGTTATATCAATTAACAATAGTTTTGAAATTGAATCATTTTGTATCTTACAAAATATCGGCTTCAATTCACTCATGTGAACGACGACTTTGTTTTATAAATAAAAGTCTATTTTTTATATTCTTGTTTTTAATATTTTTAAAATTTCATCAGTTATCTTTGTACTATAAAATTATATTCAAAATAAAGCTTTCTGTTTTTTTTTTATTGTGAACTAAAAAGTTTGCATAATCTATGAAAATGATTATAACTTCTCAAGAAATTTTATTCAGCGTGAGAGCCCGCACCTCTCCGACAATGGGATTGACTCTCTCGCAGTGTGTGAGTATTGTATCAGGTGTCAGTATTCTCAAAAGTAAGCGTGCGCCCTTTTAAAAGACAAAATGTGGATAAAATAGTGAATTATATTTCTTAAATACAAACAATGTTTATCTTTATTAAATCCAAACATAATTTTCAATTAAAAAAGAATTTTTTTTATATAATCAAAAAAAACAAAAAAAGAATTTATTTTCATCAAAAATCTTAATATTAATGTTTCAAATCATCGGCTATGTTCTTTTCATATTTATCAATAAAGTAAACATAAGATAAAAATCATTCCACTTTATTTTTATTTATACATGATTCATAATCCTGACCTTTGTTTTTTTTTTTTTTCTAAGATAAGAATGCTTTATTCTATTACGAACTTAAATCTATACAATCAAGCTTATACATGCATATATATATATATATGGAGTTAGATAGTACACGTACGATACATTTTATATTGATAATAGATATGTATGAGAAAAAAAAACATACAACAAGTTTTTCTTTTTCAGTTTTAACATTATTATTGAAATTTTATTAGCATAGAATATATATATTTCAGTTTATATTCAATATGATTCGTGTCTGTAAAATAGAACTCACCTGTAAATATTTTAAAATTAGCTGTCATTGCACTAACTGAAAGTTTTGATTGAAAAGATTCCATTGCAATAATAATATAGAATAGTTAGTTATCTAAGTAAAAAAAAAAAAAGAAAAAATATTATTTTTCAAAATAGAAAACAAAAAATGTTATTCTTAATATCGAGCCTTTTTGTATTTTTTGTTCTTTTTCATTTATACATATGGGAACAATAAATTATTAAGAATATGTATCAGTCTAACTATATTTTCTTTGTAGTACATATATTATATCTTCATATTAATTATTATTGATGTTAATACTATTGTACTCAATGATGAATGAACAAAACAAGAATCTGATAGATTTTCATTTTATTCGATGACTCAGCAAAGCATGTGCTCAAATCAGTGAAAAATTCTCTTCTTTTCATTCTTAGTTAAATATTTTGCTCATTGTATTGATAAAAAAAAAAAGAAAGAAAGTCACAAAAGAAATGACAATTAAAAACTACAGAAAAAGAAAAACAACACCAATGCTTGATGAGAAACTTGTCGACTGAATCGAAGAAAAGGAAGAAAAAAGAATAATTGCATAACAAGGTAGATGTAAATAAAAAGGTAGATAAAAAAAATTTATATATGAATTCTTACAGGAAAGCAAAATGTGTACTAAATATAGAAGAAATTAATTTAATAATCGATAGTTAACGATGTTTTTTTCTTGCTATTTGTGTGAACATGAAAGAGCTACCCTTTTTTCTTCTAAAAAAAACGATTTTCTGATTGGTTCACTTGTAAGTCAATTATTTGTATTAACTTTAATATTTAAATAGAGGGCATCGTTTATCATTTTTCTAATAAACAAAATTGAATTGATCGTATAAACTAGTCTTGAAGTTATTTCTGTGTTTGAAAAACAGAAACATTAATCTCTTTTCTTTTGATAATAAAATTTATGTACCTAGGTACATAAACATTATAATATTGCATCGTTTGAAGAATATGCAGAGAATCCTCGAACCTAGTTTGCAGATTAAAATATTCAAAGGAGAAATGCTTTCATGTTACTGATGAAATCAGAACAGAGCTGAGTCAAAGCTGATTTATATCAAGCTCATTTGAAGAGATTTTCACAGCTATGTCAATGTTTAAAAATATTGAATTTCTTGTAAAATTTCTAACATTTTTCAAAATACTTAAAACTTCTGATGGCAATACAGATTTAACTATATAATGCTTTTTCTGTAGAGATCTGTATCGGATCTCGACTCTGCTAAAGTCGAAATGATCATGAAGAATTTTTTTCGGAGTCAATATCTCGGAGATACATCAGTAAAACAACCTAGAAAAAAGCTATCAAAGAGACTCACAAAAATAATTAGCACAAAAAGAAATACAAGTACTCATCAAAAAACAAAAATTTAGCTCTATAGGGCACGGCTCTTCTGATTAAAAAAAATATCAAATAAAGACATGTTCTCACACAAAGTCAATGAATCAAACATTCTTTTAATGTGAATGCTCAGGGCGATTCAAAATCATTTTATCAAGAACTAAAAATTTGAATATCGCCGCCATATTTTGACCACTGATAAAAATGTCTTTGAAAAGTTCATATTCGCAAGAAAAACATTAACAAAAACTGTATTGAAATGTCGCCATTCACCAAATTAGAGCTCAGGAGTTCTGGAAAAAAAAAGAATGTACGTTAAAATAAAATGTATTATATGCCTTGTACTTTGTGACACATTTTTTTGAAAACATGATTCGTACTCATTCTTTAGTGCATCTGTCTTTTTTCTGCAAAAGTGAATAATTACTATTTTTTTAGTTTAAATACAAACTAGCGGTACCTATTCTTATAACTCAAGACGGTAAGATGTTGAAATCTCACAATTTCAAGTTTGTTTGATCTTGATTAAACTGCTTCAAAGCAATCCTTTCTCGTTTATTGATCAATCTCTCAGCATGTTTCTGATCAATAACTAATTGGAAAACGACCTAAAAAAAGATTTACCAAAATATATAGGTTCAGTATGTTCAAGTGTGTTGGTTATAGGTAGTTGTATGCGCACAACAAAGCGGTGCATGAATAGTTAGCAGACAGAATTGACACGTTTTCATGGTAGAGTCTGCCACACTATTAGTATTCAAATACATTAAAATAGATATCATTTATGGTTCGTTTTCCGTCACGAAACGGTAAAAAAAGCTACAATGTTATGGCAGTAAGCTAATTGTATTTTCACGTAATCCCGGACAGAGCAATATGGTATCATATTTTTTACCGGAAACAGACTCTGTTTTCTGAACTAGATAGCGACACATTTTACTTTAGTGCGTACTTCTGTCGGTGGTTGATTAGAAACCTTCTGAGGCTTGTAGTTTTTGATATGGTGAACATAGCATTTTCACTTTTAGTTTATGTGAAAAAGAATAAAATGAAAGCTTGCTGTTCATATAAAATAATTGAAACAATTTTGTGCCAAGGCTATTGCAGCAGATTTTATTGTCGTTGGATCTCATATTATTATGTTAATGTTTCCCGTGTGTTCTTAGTGGCTCAGAGAAAATTTTCTTGTGATGATTATCTTGCTTATCATTTCTCGTTTAATCTAAATTTTGAAAAGTTAGAGATATTCTCACTTTAAGACTGTTTCAACAGGTGAATGATTATCATTCAAAATTTCAAAAACAACAAGAAATAATAACGAGACAAAAATTATAACAAGTTTTAGTCCATGCATACAAGACTGCATACAATAGATTTGCAAATTTCTAGATATTTATAGCTGAAATTTCTGGTTACAACGAGAAACAAAATCTGTATGTGTGATATAAAGATGAAGCCAAACAGTTAAAGAATGGCATATTCATTTTGGGACGAGGATACTGCTATTTTTCACAACTCGTGACAGGTAATACTTTTTCATTGAAATCATCATTGACAGCTCAAAACAATATTGATCAACGTTTTTTGTTGTAAATATAAACTGTAGACATATCTTTATCAATGATGAAAAAAATCAGTCCCTTTGATCAAACTATAGTAATGATATTCAAGCTTTGTTTCTCGGTCAAGTGGCGTTTAGACCATCCTGAATTTAAGTAAGACTTCATAATATTTGTTGCTTAACAAATTTCATTTCATCTATTGAACATCATCAACATACATTATTACTTTTTCAATCGATTAATACTATAGACTTTAAACAATTATCTAACCGAACTTATCTCCTGTTCATCTATTAAATTATATTGATGTCATAATTGCTATTCACAAAATAATCAATTGTTGATTAATAAGATCTTATTTGAAAAACAAGTATTTGCTGCAAATTTTCTTAATCATTTGTCAGAGATATTCATCTAGACAGTACTGGTGAAAAATCTAATGCCAATATATTTTTGACTTTTTTTTTACGACATCAACCATTTAACTCATATCGAAATAGTGATTTGAATAGCTCAGTAAGTCCTCTATAAAATGCATTTCCCACAAAAATTTCATGGAGTGACTATGGGAGGAAGATTTTCGAAAAACCAAATATGATAGTTCTTCTGCTCCAAAATAATGCGATCTTAAGGAGTACGAAATGCTGAAAAAATATGACGGTTAATTGATTTCCTACGAACGTCCTTTACAAAACTATTATTGGCACAGAAATACAAAAAACAAATGAGTTTTTAGCAATATTATGATAAATTTCGCTTTTTTTTCCAGTTTTTGTAATGCTTCTAACTTTTTCAAGGAAAGGTTCTAGAAAATGGGGTAACCCGTCATTTTATTCATAGTTTTATGTTCTTAAGAGTGACATTCTTAAAAACTAATTTTCCCATAGTCGTCCTATGAAATTTCAGTATAAAATGTATTTGATAAAGGACATTGTTAGCTATTGAAACTATTGTTTGAATTTAATTTAAACATTTGATATCGTCGAAGCAAAACCAAATATATGTTGATTTGGTACTTTCAATCAATATAGTATTTAAATTAGAGTATAAGTCAATTCATAGTTGCAATCTTTTCATGTGAATTGTTGTTAGTTGTTCTAATAAGACAAAATTCTATTTTCAAGTTTAATAAATTGTCAATTATCAGTCGGCTGATTCATAAAATTCATCTAGACACTTAATTAATGTTTTTAAATAATAAATAATGTAAGCATCATTTAAATTTCAAATGATCATATGTTCTTTATCTAACCTTTCTTAAAAACAATTCCAAAATTTCTGCGAAATCGTTTGACATGTTTGTGCTTTTCTTGACAGTTAGCTCCCATTTTAATTAATTATCCTCATAAAAACTATGTGTCTACGACAACATTCATTTCTAAAGAATTAAATTATATTCTCTATAAAAACTATATAAAGACCTTTTATTTCTATTGTACTAAAATAAATTTATAATTCAAAAATCTTCAAAACAATTAAATGTTTTTTCTTAAAAGAAAGAGAGCATCTATTACGTCAATGTTAAGTCTATAATTTGGATAGGATTTATTTTAAAAGTATGATAATCTATATTATGCTAATTTTATTCTACAATGAATATTTTATTTAATACCACAATATATATTAATAAAGGCTATTTTTTATTCAATGATCTTTGATATATTTCCATATATTTTGATCTATATAGATTGAAGTTGTTCATCTCATGTACTTGTTTTTGATCTCTCGCATGTAAAACACTGAATGAATGAATGAATGAATGCTTTTTTTATGCGCATGAGGGATAGATATTATCATTGTTTTGATTGTGATATGAATAAATAATCAATAAAATTGGATTCGAATTCATATTAAATGATGAATAATATTGTTTGTGTTCTATTCTATAGTATTCGTTTGACTCAATCCAGAAACTGAATATTTAATTAAAAATCAATAGAAGCCTAAACCAAAGAGTTTTTTTTTCTTATTTGCTGTGATTGAATATAAACACCAATAAAGAAAAAATAAATATTTCATTCATGACTTATACTTAGGTTTCTTCGTCTTCATTTCAACAATTATTTAGAAGGTTCATATTGCTTTTTTTTGGGAATTAGTAAAATGAACTGAAACATAAAGGAGTAAAAAAAACGTTTTTTCTTCCTTTCTTTACAATGCAACATCCGAGTTTTAGAATAAATAATTCAATTCTCTCAATATTTTTAATCTTCCAATAAGCAATTGCATCATGTGTAGCAATGTAATAATTCATCAAAATAGAACAAAAAATATTCTTAATTGTGTGGCTAACAAACCAAAAATTGATTGACACAGTTATTTTGTCACATTTAATTATCATAAAAGGTCTTTCTGATCTTTTTTCTATTATCAAGCTTCATTAAGAAAGTTCTAACTTTCAAACTAATATTGTATTCAAACGTGTTTGTAGGTGAATAATAACAAAAATGTAAAAATTTCAGTTCTATAGAAAACAGATGAAAATAAAACAAGCATTTTTTAATGTACTGAATTAGAATCAGTCAAATGGAAATTAATGAAATCTTTTACTTGAAAATAAAATAAAAGCATAGATGAGAGACAACGAGAAAATTTCATCATCAAATAATGCCAGATTATTATAGTCTTTTTTATATATAGTATAATAATAGAATTATAGAGTTAATATCTTGTCACACACAGACTTTAACATTATAATAAGCAATCGAAATTATTGCATTTTAATATATAAAATTGCAGAGTTAAACGAATTCAGATATGAAAATGTAAATAAACATGTCAAGAGCTTATATATTGCCATGATGGAGTTTATGATAAGTGAAGAGATAAAGTAGCTGTTTCAATATTTAAATACATATCATTAATTAATTGTGATTTAGTAATATATATAATTATCATGCACAAGTGTTCAATCAACAGTCATTTCAAATTGAAGATCTCATAAAAATTGAGTTATGAAAATATATACAGTGACCTACATAAATAATCGAACAAGTTATGCTTCAAATATTTTTTCATTTGTTGTTAGTATCAACAAGAATTCAAATGTTGATTTGAATACAAAAGTTTATCTCCAACAAGAATGTTTGATTGAAAAAAAAAATGATTGTTAATTTCCTGAGCATAGAGTCTTTGAAAAACCAAATTATTTTAGCTTCTAGAATATGTAATTTTAATTCTATGAGATAGAGCAAACAATACTCTACAAAATGAAACACCTTCTAATTCTTTACAGTTTTTTGAACAAATATATGTGGCTTTTGTGGAAAACACCAAAGGCTTTTTTCTGTTAATTCATACGGAAACTTAATTTTTATACCATCCGTAAAGTTCATATATTCTAATTATGAAAACATCATTGTCAGCTGAAAGTTATTTCATTTTACAGACAATCATTTGCTCTATTTCATAGAATTATGATTGCAAATTTTAGAAGCTGAAAAATTTGGTTTTTCAAAGACTCTTTCCTCACAAAATTCATTTTTATTTTAAATAGTTCTTGTTAGAAATAAGATTCTCTTTTCAAAATCAACATTTGAATTCTTCTTAGCTTAGTCGGAAGTGGAAAAAAACTTGAAAATAGATCCGGTCAAAGAATGTCTGCATGTAGAACATATTAAAAATACTCCTCTTGGAAAACATAGAAGATTATTAAAAAAAAAGCAAAAGTCAACATGCACGAATATCTGATCAAGAGACATAGTCGTGATTAAGGCTTCTTTAGTGTCAATAAAGAACGGAAGTGAAGAATAACATTTATAAATAGTATTAATGACATGTTCGAATAAATTTATGTTTTCTTTTCGTTGGATAAAAGAATTTACTTTGATTCTTTTAAAATGAATTTTTCATTTTTTTTCAATTAGCCAATTCATAAGGAGTAGTGTAAATGTAAACATAAGCAGATTTATACTTATGTTATTTTCCTTGTGACATGTCTTTTCTCCATTGGATTTTTTTTTCATTCTTGCTGACGCCTGCAGTCGAAAGAAAGTGAGTACATTAACAAGAATGGAAAAAAATTTTTTTTCTTCCTTCACGTCAAACCGAGTGAGCATGTATGGCGCAGGAAAAAAATAGAATAGATTGCCAGAAGAAACACTTTATGTTTTCACATAATAAAGAGACACATTTATTTTACCCTTTGTGTTTGTTCCCAATATTCTCAACATGTTCCCTGTCTCTTAGCATGTAGAGCGACAAAAGAAAAAAATATTATGACTGAGATAAAATTCTGTCTTGAGAGTACTTGATTAGTTAAGACACGTAATTTTTTTATTGAAAAGTAAGGGATCTAAAAGTATTTTAATGCAAGAAAAAAAAACGCTTTGTTTTTTAGATGAATGTCGACTATTTTGCTCTAAATGAAGAGGATTTTATCAATGAATCAACATCAAATAATGACGATACTTTTAATGAATATTCATCTGACCCAGACTTAAATGTTTCAACTATGACAAAAAAGGTTTCGATTATAATTTATTATTAATTTTTGTTTTATTAATTAATTTATTTTTAGTACAATGTTTCAATGTCAAATAATAATGAATACGTAAAAAAAACAGAGAAAAAAAATTTACAATGTACTGTTTGTGGAGCAAGAGCATTCGGATACAATTTTGATCGAATTACATGCGAAAGTTGTAAAGGTAAATATAAACAGAAACACAATGTTTATAAATGACAATAAATTTCATATATGTTATTTTATTTCCTAGCTTTTTTTCGACGAAATGCTCTGAGAAATATGGTAAATAAATTGAATAAATGTTTCTATATTTTTTCTTCTTATTCTTTATTTATCTATAAACAAATTTAGACGGAATTGCAATGTCGATTTGGTGGAAACTGTGCTATAACAATAGAAAATCGACGACATTGTACACATTGTCGCATTAAAAAATGTTTTGCTGTTGGTATGTAATATGATGCTTAATCTTAATAGAAAAAAATGAGCCTCATGCGTTTCTGTAAAATCAATGTTTACAGGTCATGAGTACCTAAAATCATGTTTTCTCTTATAAATTTAAAGAATACGAAGAAAAAAAAATAATAAATTCATGTAAATTATTTGTGCTCATAATAGTTTTTTTTAATTGCAGGTATGAGAAAAGAATGGATCCGTGACGACAAAGATAAAAATAAAAAACATAATCCATTTGGAAAACATCGAAGCATTAAACAAACAAAACGACGACTACAGGTTAATAATTTGGATATATTTGTTTTGTTAATTTTTTTTTTTAAATATTATTCAGATATCAATATTGAGACAACCAGAAAATTTTAATTCATCAACAGCATTATGTTCAATAGATCGAATACGTCTTAATAATATAACTCATTGTTATGATATATATACCGGTGAACCAAGTATAGTCAAATATTCTGCACCACAAGAAGTTCTTTCATTACGTTTACATGATTTTTACAATCGTAAAAAGCCAATAATAATTAATTTCATAAGTTATTTTAAACATTTGCCTGAATTTCAACAACTGAATATTGATGATCAAGTATCATTAATAAAACGAAATATTCGTATATTATTACCAATTAATTATGCTTTATTAAAAACACCCACCCATTCACAATTTCGTTATACACACATTCAAACAATTGGTTGTGTTAATAATATAAATTTACATACAATGTATCAATTTCTATCAAATAATTTTGTTCCATTTGTTACATTTGATCCAATTATAACGAAGTTATTTTTAATTACTTTATTTCTTACAACAAATTTACTATTAACAAATAGTGATACTATGGAATATAAACAAATAGAATATATCAAAGGAGTGCAATCTAATTATATTGAATTATTATGGTTATATATGATTGAAAAATATGGTAAACAAAATGCAGTAAACTTATTTACAAAATTTATCACAAAATTTATAAATTTACAAAAAACAATTGATCAAATCGATTCAATCATTCGTTTAAATAATGATATTCAATATGTAGATTCACTTATTAAAGTTATTTTACAATTGACATAATATATATATATATATTGTTTGATATTTAATCTCATTTGTGTTATATAACTGTTTATTCGGAGAAATAAAAGTTCTGAAATGTTATACGTTTTGTTTTAGTATTTGTCAATAAATATATAGTTTTAGACAAATTAATTCATGTTCGACGATTTAAAAGAGAAGATGCTATCAAATGAAAATAAACTTTTAATGAAGCAATAAAATTGCATCACAGAACGATTGCGTTTATAGTCACGTCTTTCGAGAATGCTAATTTATTGGAAACAGGTCATTTGAGCCTATGACAGTTGAGCCTTCACACATGATCCTCTTAACAGTTGAGCTCTTAACATTTGAGCCTCACACTAAGAACAATCCATTTTAACTTTTAAAAAATTCTAAAATTCACAATTTTTAAAAAATTATTTTTTTATAATTATTTTAAAATAAACCTAATTTATTTTAAAATTGAATTGGCAAGATTTTAACTTAAAATAAAATAAGATGTTGTTGTGAATGTAGGCATTTGGACGAGTCAGTACTTGGCAGCTCATAGGTGGAGGTCCTGAGAGCATATGGATAGATCATACTCTGCACTAAAATGTCACTTCTCTCATAAATATGCAAACACAAGTGGCTCGCTTGAAATTTTTGTTCCGAAAAAAATGCTTGTAGGAGTTAAATTTAGTAGCGACATTTTCAGTTCTTTTTATATTTAAATTCTTAGCAATTCATTTTTAGAATAATTCTTTTTATTTGTATATAAAATTTTGTTTTAAGTTGTTTTACACTTTATTATATCTAAATTTTTTAACATTTATTTAAAAATTAACTTTTTTGTTCAAATTGTGGATTTAAGAATTTTTCAAAAGTTAAAGTTGATTACTCTTAATGCGAGGATCAAGCGTTCACGGCTCAGCTGTTACGAGGCTCAAATGTTAAGAGGCTCATGTGTCAAGGCTCAACTGTCGAGACTCAACTGTCTATGTACCCAAATTATAATTATAATGAAAGAAAGATTTTAGTTATAATGTAACACAAGATATAAACAGAAACTGGACGATAAACATGTTAAATCCTACAATTTTTTTCTTATCATGAACTGAACTGCCGAATTTTATTTCTCATAATTTCTCAGAGCAAAGATTTTTTTTTTTACTAAATTATAAAATTCTTACTTTGATAAATAATCCATATCCCTTGACTTTTTGTTATTGTGGCTACAAATTTATAGTCAAATGATAATATTTTTTCGTTGAAATAAACAAAATACTAAGTACATCGACTATTGACCAGAATAAATTTGTCAAGCACTTCTTTCAATCAAGAACGAAAATTATATGTTGTTAAACATTCGAATCTCATAGGGATTATACTAACAACAATTTTGTCCTAATTTATTTTTTAATTATTTATTAAACCTCTGCACATCAGACTTATTGTCGAGTATAATATAACTGTCACTAAATAACATAACTATGGTAATGTTAATACCTAGATACTAATATTGATAAAGCTTCGAAGAAAACAAGAACTAAATGTGTCATTGAATTCCTTTTGTTAATAATTTCTTCTCATTGAAGCAATTTCTGATATATAATATAACAAGTGGCTGCATAAAACTTTACCACTATGATGTATGATAATAAAATATTTGAAAAAATATAGACTTTAATTTTTTTGTTCAAGTTTTAATTCCAATAGTTAATAAGCGTATAAATAGTTTTAAAAATAGAATATCAATTGAGTAAAACCTTTTCATATTTAAATAACATATGAATAAGACTATCGCTCTGTTATATTGTACAATTCATGAGTAACTGCTTCGAATGCACCTTTATGATAAGTCTTTCGTTTTAGGTTAACCTCGAAGCAATATGTTTGATTCTCAGAGCTATAAAATTGCATTTTTCATGAAAATTTTGCTTAAGACAAAAAAAGATAAGTCGAAAGCTATACATTGGTTCGACAATATATGGCCTGATCTTTGACGCCAATTGCAACTAATTGTATATGTGATTATTATCACTCCATATTCGAACGGAGACGTATTCGTTTTGATATCTCGAATATAAATATATCAAGTAATATTCAAACTTTATTTTATTATTTATCCTTTTTTTGCACTCATTCAACAGGTATCATGCACAAATTTTCATCAACTGCAATTGCTCTTGTACTCGTTTCTATTATTGTTAATGTTCAAGCTGAATATAAAAAATTAGAATTAACGATACTTTCAGCACCTGCTATTGATATTACCAATGTTGACGTTACACCAATGCCAATTATAAATCCAGGACAAGCTTTTCTGACTTTTACTGCTAATCTTAAGCGTCCAATTAGTAAGTTTTTTTTTTCTTCTTTTATTTTTTTTTTATGTTGAGATATAATATAATCATTTCATATTATTTTCTATTCATTATTAGAAACAATACAAACTACTTTAAATATTAATCGTGCAGTAAGTGGTATTAATCTTCCAATTCGATGCTACAAAGTCGATGGTATGGAGGTTGGCTCATGTACTTATACAGATTTATGTCGTGTACTTCAAATTATGTTACCAACATTTAAAGCCGATACATGTCCTAAACCTATGGCTCAATATGGTATTGATTGCAATTGTCCATTCAATATTCCTGCTGGACATTTGTCTATTGTAAATGAAAAACTCGAAATACCTGATGCTCAATCAAGTATTGCTAATTTCATGGCTACAGGCGATTTTACTATTCAATTGGATACACAAGATGCAGTTGGACCTTATGCATCAATTATAATTAAATTTACTGTTAAATCACACAAACCATCGGGTTAAAAAAAACTAAAAAAAAAAAAAAATTCATTCATAGAAATAAAACTTCAGCAAATATAATAAAATAAGAAAATACATTCGTATGTTTTGATGTTAAATATTAATAATCATCGTTTTGTGCTTCAGTAATAAATTGATACAATTATATTTTTCTAAATTATTCAGAAAAAGAAAACATCAAACAAGATTTTATATCTTTCGTATTAATATTTATTTTGTAAATTATACATAAATAAGAAATCTGATTTCAACTTGACAAAAAAAAACAACTATTCCTAATTTTTACATCTTCAGCTAATAGAACATATTTGTTAGACATATACATATTTAATAGAAGAAAAAGTAATGTATAAGATTGTCTTGTTTTGTTTACAAAAGGCATATTATATGTATATACACTATTTGATAATGTCAATTGAACAGTTTCTGCTCGATGATGACATAAAAGACAATCAAGTGTCAAAAGACTCATTCATTCATTATGAATCATTGATTTCTGTTGTACGATGTACAATATTGGATGGCAAGCATAACGAGACGATGATTAAACTATATATATATATATGTCGTGTTGAAGTTATATTGTTTGTTGAATGTTTTTTACGTTAACTAAATAGCAAATGACTATCGATTGATGAATGATATATTTTGAATATGTAGTTATAATTAAATTTTTATTTTAATAATATATATACATTTAATTTTATAAGAATAAATAAAGATTTATTTTTCTAGAGATCTGGCAGTATTTTATTATGAAGTCCAATGTTGTTTTGACCTTTTAATACAAAGAAATGAGGATAAGGTTTTAGTTCTCATGTGCTACATACTATTAAAAAAATGAGTCTCGACATATCGATAAATTTAATAAATTAAAAAAATAAAGTTCTAAAAGCCTGCCATTTTCTTAACTTACTAATCATAATCTCTTTAAACTTTTTACGTTCATTTTTTAATAGTAGTTCAGTAGCTTGATTTGTACACAACTAATATACAAGCAGCTAAAATGACACAAATCAATAGAATGCAATTCTCAAGTTTTTCGAAGAATTTTTTTTGATTTATTTTTATACAAGGTTGCGATTTAAAACTACAGTTGGGGACAAAAGTTTAAGTGAAATTAGTTTTTCAGCATTTTCACATTTTTTTTTTTGGTGGTTTTTCAGATTATGAGGTACGGGTCTGATTCAAATGGTGATATAAATAGTACGAGAAGCCAACTACATGATGTATTATAGAATGAGACTCTATCTGCCTATATAGATTTTTCATCATTAAAGCAGATTTTTTTCTATGCAAAAAAAAAGGTTTAAGCGCCTTTCAATATTTCGCATTTCCTAAGTAAGAGATTTATGCTAAAATGAAACAAAATTATATTAATCGATAGAACATTTGATGCTCCATCAGTTGATAAAAAAAAGATTTTTTCTCAGAGTCGATCTTCATCTTTGAAGCTTGATTTTGGTGAGAATAGTCAGCATTTTTCTTCTATCAAAATAGTTAAAAAAGAACAGCTAATTATATTTCTCAAAACTTTATTTCTATAAGGTGAGCGTAAAAAATGAATGATATTCGAACTTCAAATACAACATTTTGTTCAGTTTTTAATGCTCATTCCAACGGTCTATGAAACATTGTAATAAGAGGAAGTTTGTGGAAGGTAATTCACTTTTCCA
This sequence comes from Rotaria sp. Silwood1, assembly GCA_905250075.1. Classification (NCBI taxonomy): domain Eukaryota; kingdom Metazoa; phylum Rotifera; class Eurotatoria; order Philodinida; family Philodinidae; genus Rotaria; species Rotaria sp. Silwood1. Next base: position 121,849 of record CAJNOP010000012.1, on the reverse strand, counting down.
TTTTTGCTGACGATTCTCATTAAAATCAAATTTCAAAGGTGAAAATAGACTCTGGGAAAAAAATCTTTTTTTATCAACTGATAGAGCTGAAATGCTCTATTGATTAATATAATTTTATTTCATTTTACCGTTAATCTCTTGGTTAGGAAATGCGAAATACTGACAGGTACTCAAACTTGTTTTTGCATAGAAAAAAACTATTTCAATTATGAAAAATCTAAATAGGCAGATAGAGTCTAGTTCTATAATACATCATGTAGCTGGCCTCTCATACTATCCATATCACCATTTGAATCAGGTCCGTACCTCATAATATGAAAAAAAAATATCCAAAAGAAATGCTGGAAAACTAATTTCACTTAAACTTTTGTTTCTCACTGTAGAAGTTGGAATGTTTATTTATATATCGACTTGTAGATGAGAAGTTATCCAACAAAATGCATCATTTGAAATTTTCTTTTTTCTTTCGAGAAGGCACATCGACTTTCATGTTTCCTACATACGTATTATTAAAAAATCGATCATTGTTTTACGTTGAAAATATAACTCTTTGAAAAACTTCTTAGATAAAAGTTACAGTTTAATTTAACAACGCACTCTGGAAAGAAGTGTTCGTTCTACAAGACAAATAAATGTTCATCTCTTTGAAAAAGTTCCTCGCTACTCTTGAACAAAAATAAACACAACATTTTTAAGTCCATATTGGTTTCACCAAAAAAGTCGATAGAAAAGATTTCATTCAAACTACTTTTGAAGGCTTTTCAAAGATTAATTCATTACTCTCAAACAAACGCTGAAACAAAACTTCTAACGAGAAAATCTCTTCAGCTGTTTCCATTCGGATTTCAATGGTATTTTGCCTATAATAATCTGTCTATTTTCTAGAACTTCTCAGTTTGGGGGAGACTCGTATTTTCAAATTTGATCTGAAATTTTGTGTATATAAAAAACGTAACTAGAATAATTTCCATAAAAAACAGTTCACAAGATTTGAAGAAAATTTCTTCTATCAGATCAAAAATGAACAAGCATCTTATCTAAAAACTTTTCTATCACTCATTATAACGTCATCAATCAATTGATTATTATTCGCTGTTTATTCAATATGCAATAACTGCAGTACGACATGTACATGTATATAGAACAAAATTGTTTTAGCTATTGAACAGATCATTTACTTTTATGTAAGAATTCTGCATAACTTTTATCATAAATTCAATAAAAGAAATGATCAGACATCAATTCAATTAAGAATTAAATTTCATATAAATCAAAGCACTTGCAGTGATGCTAGATATAAGTAAAAAAAAAAAGTTGTCCAGACAGCAACAACTAAGATGACAATCAATCATCGTGAGAGAAGATGTGTGAAATGAAACCATTCAAGATATAAATCACATCGAATATAATATTTGCTAAATAGGTGTCAGCGACAAGGTCTACATGAAATGACCAATATGTTCAAGCACAGATGTTGAATAGAATTTGTTTTTGTTTTTTTAATTTCCGATAAGTTCATAGAAACTAAGTATATTTGTCATTTCAATTATAATCGGCATAACTTGCCTATCTTGTTATCATATGAAATGGAATCATTGGATGGACAAGAATGAGAAAGAGAAAGAAAAGGAGAAAGAGAAAGAAAAGGAGAAAGAGAGAATGGACAAGAGCAAAAAACAAAAAGAAAGAAGAATAGAGAAACATCATATATGTATGTTTTGGCATGTGGTACTTTACTCATTGATTGTCTGATATCTTGTATTACTTTTTTTTTTTTAAAGAAAAAATTATTGTCGATAATATTATCAGACATTGATAACATATGAAAAAGTAAGTTAACAAGAAAAAAAACGAGACACTTAGTATACATCAAAGAAAAGAAATAATTTGCCCTGTAGACAAAATTTGATTTTTAATCAATTATATATTGTCAATCTTAACCATATGTGTATCTGTTGACCGAAAGATTATGACTCCTGCTGTGTTCAATATTGTTTATACAATATATTTTTTTTCATTAATTATTATTATTATATTTTGCATATTTATCAAGTATAGACAAATTCTATGATTAAGAAGCACGGGGATGTAGCTCACTCGGTAGAGCGCTCGCTTTGCATGCGAGAGGCACCGGGATCGATGCCCGGCATCTCCAGTCATCTTTTTTTGTTTTTATTGATTTTATATGCACGCGTAGGAAAGAGACTTTTTTTCTTTTCTATTACAAATTTGATCTTATACTGGACAACGGAATCAAATTGAACAAAAGAAAATAAAAATTCTATGTTCAATAGAGTTACCTTGTTATAAAGATTAATTTTCATATTTATGTATGTCGTTTTAACTCTCTTTCGCTTTTTATTACACAAGCGTTTCAAGTAGTAAAAATTTCATTTGTCGATCAAAACTAGTTATTATCCGATTGAACTGTCGTCTATGTGCATTTGTTTTTATGTAAGTTAATTAATTTCGACAGTAGGATAATAGATGAGTTGTATGTTAAATGTTGCATTGTTTTTAATGATCACTGCACCTTCATTGTTGTTTCTATATTAATTTATGACATATCGCAAGAGGCAAACAAATAGTTTGAGAGACACTTCTATATGATAATGAAGAATAGTTATATTGTGATTCGTTTCAAAATTAGTAATGACAACAAAAATACAATGATATAAGTTGTATGGTTTGCATCATAATGATTATCATATTGGTACCTTGAATAAAAAATTTTATGTAAATAGGATATGCTTAGTAGGTATGTTCTCATATGATAAACATATTGAAAGTAAATGAAATGAGTAGATTTTATTTTTTTTTTAAATATTCATCAGTCAATATATGATAGAGTTAAATTTTGTCTGATAATATAAACAATCGATACATCACTAGGATTTATTATCTTTCGTTTTCTTTTTTTGAAAGAAGAAGAAGAAGAAGAAGACTGATAATGTCGAATGAATGAGATAGACATTACATTGTCTGTCTGTTGAGTAATGATGAAGCCAATGAATTGACAATGCCTTTCGTTATTTTAAGAAAAATGTATTCCTTTTTTTTTTGAACTTTGTTGTATAGATAATTATTGTTGCTTTATTTTTTTTTATATAGATTAAGTATGTTGGCAAGTGTTTTGATTATTCTTTGCTTATTTCATCATCATACTGTTGCATTCAATATGGTATCTGATGAAGAAGATACAAGAGACTTAGGAATAAGTATGTCTTTCTTGTATATATATAAATATTATCAAAGATAATTATTTATTGATATTTTATTTTTTAAGGATTTAAACAAGCAATTAAAGATGCTATTAAAAAAATTGATAATGCCGCTACTAGTATAAATTTATTTGTATTTATATGAAATGATGATTTATTTATTTTTTTGTTTTGTAGTGTGCCCACTGAAAAGCTTTTTTTATAATGGTTCTTGTTACTTTTATTTACCACCGAAACAGATAGACAATACGAAAGGAATTCGATTTAATGATGTATCTATTGATGAAGGTAAGTGCGGACCAAAAAACAAGCAATATTAATTTTATTATTAACATCAAGGGTTACCCTTTCTAGAGAAGGATTCCTCAGAAAAATTTGAAATTGTCAAAGTAGATAAATCTTAATCAGTAAAGCAAAAATTGTCATAGATTCAAAGTTCTTGAATGTTGTCTTCTATGAGATACTAGGATTACAATGGCGTTTCATTGCTTCGCGATGCTATATTTGTTTGAGTTGAAAATTTTTTTGCAGGCACTAGAAATTGTTTTGAGTATTTTGTTGTATTATAAGAGTTGCTAAAAACTAGCAGAACATTATTTAAAAAAACTCTAACGATTTCAAACAGTATGATAATCTATATGGAAAAAGTTTCAGCTTGATTAGATGTACTAGGCTGAAGAAACGGGGGTATTTTTGTATTTTTTCATGAAAAAATTTTATTCAATGAACTATGTTTATCTTTCTATGCGATTTGTATAGTTCTGTATATCTTTCGAACTTTTTTACTCCACTATCTTGAATTTCACGTTAACTGTATGTTATTAACAAATAATCATGCAGTTCATGTTTTCATAGCACTATACGTCAAACTGTATATTCTTCAGATAAGCTATCTTAATTAATAAACCTGGGAGTGTCAACTTAGGATTAGAATTTTATTAAATTAATACTAACTGTAATACTTTAATATTAGAATTCACATAAGAAACTATTTTAGTTATTATTAATATAATGAAATTCTAAAACAAGGACGATATCTGTGACTAATATGAATACTTTCGTATAAAAATCTTATTGCGAAAATATTACAATTAATTTTAATTTAAAGCAATATTAATGCTAAGTCGACATTACTATCAGAACATTGTTTAACGAGTAAGATGCGTTAGGTATTATTAATTTGAAAGGCTAAATTTTACTATTTGCATTCTTATATGATAAAATGTTTAGTCGATACGAATAGAATCTTCATCGTCAAATCTATCTATTTTTTATGGATGATAATAGACCTTTTTCATACAGACTTTAATAAAAGATTGTTTGAAAAAGTTAACAAAAGCTAATTCTGAAGTATCTAATATTTCTTCATCTTAAAGAAAAAAAAAAAGTAATATTAATCATATGTTAATATTTGAAGCTCGTGAACGATACAATATTTGTGTATTGAAATTAATAGAAAGACTTTGATATTTTTATTGTGGATGCTTTTCGAATGAGTGTAAGCTACAAGCATTTATTAATCAAATATAGATATATTCAATTTGATTTTGCTAAATGTCTTCCGATTGTTCTGAATTTTCTGAAATACGACCTAAAATGAGTATTGAAATAAAGAGGTAGATATTTGGATTCTTGCCGTCTTCCACAGATTGTGACAGACACTCTAATAACATTCCCTCACCCTCGCTACAGATCGTATATCAATAATATCACAGTTACTTCGTTATTGCATTTCTGGGTCGTTAAATAAAAAGAATGGTAAAGCAATGTGCCCCAAAATAGATAGAATCAAACAATCTCTTCGTGATTGACAACAACAACAGCGACATCGTATTTCTTATTTTAATCTCCCAGGGATTATCCTAACAGCTTTGTTTTTCAAGATCTAGAAAAATGTAATTGATAAATTAATGAAAAATTTTTACAAATCTGAAGATTTAATTATAAAATAGATTTAAATATTAAACAATAATATTTTTAGCCGCTCTTCGTTGTCGTCAATTACATGCTAAATTATGGGATATGGAAAGTATTGATGAATTTGCTTTTGTTCTCAATCGAATATACACTGAAACACAATCATATGATAGTCCTCGTATTGCTATTAATTTTACTCAAGGCAGACGTTGTAAATTTTATAAATTATTTTAAAAAGAAAATATTTTCTTATTTTTCTTAGTATTAAATTTACGAAAAAAAATTTATGAACAACAATATTTATTTATTAATAATATAAATGAATATTCATTAATATATAAACCATTAATAGATTTACCAGCAAGAAATACTTGTTTAATTATTGATATAAGTAAAGCAACAAGACGTGTATCATTAGAAGAAAAATTTCGTTTAGAAAGACGAAGTGATCATTATATATGTAAAATAAGTAAGTTATTAATTACTTATAAAAAGAAAAATTATTTTTGAATGAAAATATCATTCTAGAAATTAATAGTTGTTATAATAATACACGTTGTGGTCAACATGGAAAATGTAAAAATTTAGTATCGAAATATATATGTATTTGTAATTTTATGTATACTGGTGATCATTGTGAAACATGTAAGTAAATGGAAGTCTTATATAATTTTTGTGCATGATTATATACTTCAATATTGAATTGAAAGATTGAATGTCATGATTTGGTTTTTTATAAAACATACTTAAATAATTGAAAATAATAAAAAAGTTTGGTGAGAGAAGTAGACATTCGAGATTTAGACTTGAATGTGGTCATTTTTAATTAATGAATAGAAAGAAGCAGAAATAAACCAAAAGAAACGATTTCAGGCATTATTATCATAGATCTAAACACAGTTGAATAAAGAATCGAAAAAGGAACGGTTTGCAGAATAACATCGAATAGAGAAAACAGAAGAGAAATAAATATAAAAATGACCTATGTTATGAAAATCGCTGATTTTATTAGAGCAATTAATTGTTAGGGTATATTGCCATTAAATCACTTAAAATAGAGGTTTTCTTCGATTTCCACATAGAGTCGTGATTATTCAAGCGATTCTTACAATGATCGAACCTATTCGTACTACTTGAATCTAGATTATGACTATGTCTCAACGTATCCAAACAATTCAGGTCAAGCAATCCTATTATATGATCTTGTACGATTCTCTTATGGTATTTATGTTAGATCTCATAAAGTTCGTGTATAATTTTTCCAGCGTTTTCCACAACACTGTATACTTGATTGTCTTCTATCATCTCGTTTTCTTAACAAAGTCCTCTATCTAATTAATAAAAAAAAACTAAACATTTTAAACAAAAGACAATATACTTCTATTTAATCTAATTAATTAAATTATTTTTGCAGTGATATTTTAGTAGACCGTGCACCACTTCATAGATGCATTTTCAATGCACAAAACTAATTTTATTAATGAGATCTAAAATTATGATTATATATATGATCTCACAAAATCCCGATACTCAGACTTTGCAAGAATCTGAGAGTAAGAATCATATAAAACTCACAGTAGCATTCTATAGTTAGATAAATATTAAATCTAACAGTAAGATTTTTGTAAGTTTATTTCATCTGAGGAAAGTCTTCCATAAGTATTGCAAAATTGTTTATGTAAAATAATACTTATATATCATTTTACTGTCGAGCTTGATTTAAGCATTGATTAAAAAAAAAATTGATTTTTATACATTTATATTGACTGTTAAAGTTTGTTACAAAATCTCCAATAAAATCGCAATTATTTAAATAATTATCGATTAAGTGCAATTTATCGAATTATTCGAAAAATTACTGATCAATCGCGATTAATCGTTAAAACTGAGATAATTTTGATAATATGAAGAATTTTTTTATTTTGAAATCATAAAAGACATTATATTCAAAAATAGGTGTACTATTAAAATTACGAAAAGATGTTCATCTTTTTTTTTTGCCGTCCTCTGATTAACAAGATTAATCCAGCCAGCAACTGTTTCGAATTCTACCATTTTAAAACCTAATAGTTAATGTTTCAAATCGCCGTTTAAAATCTGCTCTGAATTCAATGATCCAGAAGAGTGTGACTATAGATATAGAGAAGCTCCAAACTACACGCACATCTCTTTATTCTTTCAATGTTTTTCTAAACAGTTAACAATGTTCTGAAATATTCGAATCCGATCTTAGCCGTATCTAAGGAAACGCTCTAGGAAATATTCGACACTGTTTGAACCGATCGGATAGTTTGTCAATCCGAATAACGAACAAGAGTTTGGGTTCAGTACATGAATAGAGAAAAGTGCATATGAAAAGATTGATTCATTTTCTTGCATTTTCAGAAAATAATTGTGTTGCTTTTTTAAGATTCAAAATTGCATGATCTGACTTGATTAAAATTATTTTATGAGAAATATACATAACCGAGAAGAAAAATACCATTGAATTATAAACATAATTTTAATTGCAGTAATTAATAACATTAGAAAGACATCATTAAGATGCATCGATATGTTCACAATAGATAAAAACGAGATGAAATCATATAACCTATTTGTAAACTAATTATCTGTTTTTCTTTTTTTTGTTATACAAAAGTTAGAATCAATAAAAACAAATAGTTCATTTTCTTTTCTACAATTAAAATTTCAAGAAAATCGTTTCATTGACAAATATAAGCAATTGCTATAATCAATATTAATGACTTTCTTGACTTTAATTTATTCTTATACAAAAAAAAATACGTTTAGTGCAATTTCTGCGACATTCAAATATGAAACGCAATGTAACCGAGAATGCTAATCATAGGAAACTTATCTTATTCAAGCAATTGTAGGACATATTTCGTCACTACCTTTTTACTTAATGCTCTAGAAATGTAATGAGAAATTAGCCCATGTATATTATAACAAGGCGTTATTGACATCAGTTCTGTGACACATGCAAGTTGGAGAGGAGAAGTATAAATTTCTACTCTATATACTTCAACACTCGTTTTAAAAAGTCTTTTTCAATTCTTATTTTCTTAATATTTAAAATGAAATCATTAAACAATGAACACTTTGATGTGTCCATATGCATTTGTTTGAAACCGACCAATGTGTCATAAATAATGTTTTATACACAAAAAAACAAAAAGCATCTGTTCTATTTTATCGCTTCAATCGGTAACTGATGCATATACAAGTATAGTCAATCAATGAATATTGATCATGATTGAAAAACAAGGAAGAAGTCATCTGTTCAATTGAGAGAAATGAATTAATATAAAGCATTGATAGATGTTTACCATAGATAAAATATAAGAAGCTTTTTCTTTTCTTTTCTTTTTTTTTTAAACATACTAAATGAGAGGGTGTGGTTTAAGAATATGACGAAGAATAGTGTCATTCATTATTCACAAAAATAAAAAAGATAATAATGGATTGTCTGTTTCGTGTTGTTGTATATGTTGAGTATCATTATTAATATTTATCTTTTGGAGTTTGACTAATTGAAAAAAGATGACTCGATGTTTTGTTCTGTTTTTTTTTTTCAATAGTTTCTAATATTATATATTTATTTAATTTTTCTAGTGAGTAATCGTGGTATACAATCGATTATTGGTATTATTTTTATTTGTTTGGCAAGTTTTATACTTATATTTCTTCCAAAATTTCATGTATTGTATCAATTAAAAGATAAAAGAAAGTAAGTTGAATGAAAAATTTCATTTTTAAAATATCGAAAATACAAAAAAAAAAGATACGATAGAGTAACATATTCATTTAAACGATCTTCATTATTTTCTTTGTTGTATCCGCAATTGTCTTCTTTTATCCATATGTAAACAGCAATTTAATGCATATTTCTTTCTTTGATGATAAGAATATATATATATATATATATATCTTGTCAAATTAAATCCTACTTTCGTATGAAATTGTAGTAATAGTAGCATGGTTGATTATATAAAAAATAAATCTAAAGATAGGACACTCCCATCCTTGGTATATTCAATGTTGATAGATTACATTATAGTATCTTCAATTAAAATAGGGCGTCGAGACACATTGAAGGTAGATATGATATCATTATTTTCGAATTTACAACACCCTATTGAGTATATACATATACAAGACAATGACAGACTGTCATAAAACAGAAATTGTTTGCATCATTTTCATCGACTATCTGTTCATCAAGATTCGATGAGATGTATGTATAGGTTTATTATACAACTATTTCATTCGAATAGATATGCAAACTCGACGATGATAAATGCGATCACACAAATAGATGAGCGAACAAAATGTCCATATACATATTCGTATCTTTCATGAGTATCTGTTGAAAAAGAAATTTTCAAAAATCTTATGTAACTGTTGATCTATTCGTTTTTCGTTCTTCTTATTTTTTCTTTTTTTTTTTTTTTTTGCTTTCGAAAGAAGAAAGAAAAAGAAAGACAACGTTTAAATTGACAAGAAGAATACAATATCAAGCGTGAACATCGACATAATTCATTTCCTATTTCTTTTTTTTTTTTTTGGTTTTGTTTTATAGAAGTTCAATGCAGACAAAAGATTATTCACGAGAAAATTTTTATTCGATACCAAATTTATCTTCTAATGAATTACTTAAACAAGATGATTTAACAATATCAACACGACATATTATTGTTGATATTCGTCGTTTATCAATTAATTCATCAAAATCATCAATAATTTTTTTTCGTCATAATTATTTCTATTATATTTATCGTTTATTTATTTGTTTATTAACAATTTTATTTGCAACATTTTGTTGTTATACAATATATGAATTTAAAATTGAAAATTTAAAATCAATAAATATAACAAATAATAAAGTTTCTACCTTTTCCTCATCATCATCATCATCATCATCACCATCATATATATGTAAATTATTTCAATCAAAATTAAATTTATATTATGAAATTCCTGTTAATTATATATCATTAATTATTTTATTAATATTAATATTAATATTAATAATATTTGAAAATATATCAAAAACTAAAAAAAAATTTAAATCATTTTATTATCATTTAACAATACCAATGATATTTAATTCTCATTCACATATATATCGTTTTGAATCAGCAGCTGTTTTTGGTATAATATCATTAGAAATTTTACATATATTTGATGAATTTATTATAAATGGTACAAAACATTTTTATCGAGGACCATTAATTGATTTAATATTACAATTTGGTATTGGTCTTATGTTAGGTTTAAGATATTTTCCAATATTATCTATATTTGAACAAGAAAATAATTATGAAAATCGTTTAGCTAATATTATTTCTTATGCATTAGCAACTATTTATTTATATTGTGAAATAATATTTAAATTACAATCAGATATTAATTGTATGATTAATCAAAATAAATTATCAATGATTAAAGAAATATTTAGTAAATTTAATCATATGGGTATTAATATTAAACAATATTTAATGATACAATTAGGTAAGTTTTAAAATTATATTCTGAAAAATTAAGTTTCTTTTTTTTAAAATACATAAATTATTAACATTTGATATCGAATAGTCTAGTTTGTTTTTTGTTTTTTTTTTAATTGTGAAATTTATTGTATGATATCTTAATCTGATCAAAATAATGAATTAAATGGCTTTAGGACAAATAGTTCTCGAACAGATTCTATCTTAAATTTTTAACGAATGAATGCACGCAACAATAAATTCAATCATTTGATTATCGCTTGAATTGATTAATTGATTTTCTCATGCACAATTTGAGACTAGATATTAATAAAGAAAAGACTTATTCACGCGCTTCGTTCATATGTCATAAACAATATATCGGACAGTCAACTACTAAAGGAAAAGACTAGTCTTTTACGAAATAATTTTTTTTTATGTAATCTTGCAGAACAACTATATCGTATGTTCGTATTGTTTTGTATTTCTCAAAAATTTGAGAACCATCCCGCCCCTACGATAAGAATATCCTCATGTACAATCTTTCGAATCCTAGCAAAAGAAATTAGTTGACATATTACAAAAGAAGATGAATGTTTTATTAATTAAAAACTACAATCATTAATATTATTTAATAAAATATTTCGATAAAATAATCGAAATTAGGAATAGAATCTGTATCAATGATCGTATATTACATTATGCAAAGACTAGAAATATAATATTAACTCGTTCTAAATAGTTCATTAGTCAGTTTATAATAATTATATTCATTGTACATCTTATAAATTTATTGTTAAGGTGCTAATCGAACAAATCAATTAAATGAAACTTATCAAAATACACAATTATGGTTTAATGAACAAATAAAAAATCAAATAATTAATTCTACATATGATGATAGAAGTGATATTGAAAATGATTTATCACGTTTAAATTATTCATTAGAATTAAATAAACAAAGTATTTTTTATAATACATTAAGATATGCACCATATTATTATTTTATGGTTTTTTTGGCTGTTCGTTTAACATTTATGTTTTTAAATACATTTCGAAAAACAATAAATAAAAATTCATTTACAATAAAAAATTCTCCACGTTGGAAATATGTTAAATATAATCTATTAAAATCATATAATCATATTCATAATAATAATAATAATCAACATGAATATTCACGTTTATTTCGTTTTTTAAATTATTTAATATTTATATTTAAACAACATATTTATACAATACGTCCTTATTTTCGTTATTCAAAATTAATTATTTGTATATATACAAGTGCATTTACACTTATTTATTATTTTACATTTTGGATACAAGATCATACATATATATTAACAAAAAAATTATTATTATTTCTTAATTTAATTTTATGCGCTTTAGCTGATTTATCAAAAGATTTATGTTATAATTTAAATCTTGATCATATTCATCGTGATATTAAATATATTTGTTTATTAACAGCATTTATAACATGTTTACAATTATTTTTTGGTTTAAAACATTATCAAAAACAAATGTGTAATGCTTATCGTGGAATATTTAATGATATTCCAACAACAAAACAAATTTCATCAATTACTATTATTAGTAAATCAATACATTATCCAGGTCGTTTTATGGGTATGTTTATAATTAAATTATTAGATACAACATTATTGAATATTAAAATATTTAAGTATAATGAGAGATGTGCAGGATAAGATTTTTTTTTTTCACATCATGATTGAAAAATGTTTTCTAATGGCGATCAGAGACGGAATCGGTCTAGTTTAAAACAGAATCGATCCAAACGTTGACTTTCATCTTATCCTGAAAGGTAGGGTAACTCTGTACATCTCTAATGGATGTTCGAAACGTATAGTCAACTTTAATTCCTTATGGAATAGACACAATGGAGTATTCATTCAGTTCTACATACGGATATAAATCTAACAAGAAAAGTCTTCTGAATGATAAATCGTTTTTGTACTGAGACTACGTGCCTTATGTAGAACTGAAAGAGCTATGAATATTCAGACAACAGTTCAGACTCTTAAGCTGATTACTGCCAAGGTATTATATTTTTATGGTAGTTTTTTAAATATATATTCCGTAGTATTCTTTTCAGAACGTGAAGCTTTTCATAGAGATAATCCTTAAATAGAATAGTTTTCGATGTATAACGTTAGATTCAATATTCTTATTTTAGAATAGAAGCCAATCAAAAGACTTAAAACTTTCACGATAAACTATTCTCTTTCAGATCTGTCTCGATGAGAAATTTTCCGTCAAAATTCGAAAACTACTTTTCCTGAACCAAGGCATTTGTTTTAAAAACTACCATAAAAGTACAGTATCTCGGCAGCAATAACCTAAGAGTTCGAAATCTTTTCAGGATATTCAACATTCGCTTGAGTCTACACGATACACATAATCTCGACTAAAAAAAAAAAGCGATTAATCACTTGTGTGTGTTCTCTCGTAACGGAAACATAGCAGAATATCTATGAATCTTTTCCTTGATCCTGTTATATTTGATTTCTCAAACAATAGATTTCAAAACTTCATGAACAATCGCAATGGCTGTTGTCTCTTTATTGAGAAACTCTTATTATACAAAGCAGTTAGTATTCGGAAGGTATCGCGTTTTTCGAAAAGAGATTTTAATCTTTTCCGAGGAAAAAATAAAAAAACTTGTTCATCCATCAGTGAAATTAGCTCATTTTAATTGAATATTATTTGTTTTTTTTTTGTTGTATTTCATAGGTTCATTAGTTTATAGTTATGGTTTTTTATTTTTATTTGTTTCAATATTTTATATATTATCTCGGTATATTCTTTATTCAATAATTGTTATTGAATATGTAGCTAAATTATTCTTACCAATGATAATATTTTTATTATTTCAATTATTATTTGTACGTCTTTTATGTAAATTATTATTTGTAGAAAAATCTCATTTACTTACATTACGTAATCTACGTCTTTATTATACATTTTCATATTTTTGTTTTTTTTTCGATTGTTTTTTGGGTTTTATAATGTGTTTAACACGTATAGTAAAAGCATTTATATGTTCAATTATATTTTTTGCACGTTTGGATTATTCACCATATGGTCGTGGTTTAGAAATGTATGATTCATCTTATGCATCATATGTAAGTTTTTTTCATATAGAAAAAAATCAACGACATCCTGTTTTAAATGTATTTATTGATATTATTCGAGAACGTCTTATTGATATAAGAAAATTAAAATATAAATTATCAATTGGAAAAATTCATCATACATATGAACAAAATAAATTATCACAAATAAGACGTTTTCGTTGGGCATTAGCTTATACATTAATTAAAAATGAACAATTAAAACGTTATCGAAAACATCGTTTATGTTTAATTAAAACAACACAATCGAAAACATTAGAAAAAATTTTTGATAAAATTGGTTTATCACAAACATTACCAAGACACTATTAGACTTTATTATATATTTATATATATACAGTAGAAATGCAGTTTTTTTTGTTTCTTTTCGTCTTTTGTACAATTTTTTATATAGCCGGTGAAAGTGTTCTTTGTTATTACTTCTTATGTTTAGAACTGTATTATAGAAATAAATAATAGATAAAATATGATATTGTTGATTTAAGACCAAGATAGATGATAGTTAGAAAAGATATTCAGAATGTTCAATATTGTTATGCAATTTGATTGATATTTAAATGATATATTAAAGAAACTGATTACATCAGAATTTCCTACAATTAATATACCTTCGATCCTTGATGAACTACGATAATGAATTGTTCACCTTGTAACATAAAATGAATTGATTTGTCCTCGTTCTATTGCCTTGATTGTTATTCTTACGTGAAGATAGCCTTTGGTCATCTTTAGATGACCTTATTACAAGAAAGAACATATACAATAGTACATCATAAATCAGCACATCTGTATGTCCCAATTCGATAACAATTTGTCTTTTCTTTTCTTTTCTTTTAGTTTGAAATTGATGAGAACGCATTACAGGTCATGCTTGATTGATCTGTCTTTCTTTATTATTTTTGAGTATATGAATTCATGTTAGTTGGTCACACATATGAATATTATATAATAGAAATCATGAGTAACATTCAACAAAGAATTACATCATTTAAGTTATTAATGACTTCAAATAGGTTTTGTCACAACCTAACCTATGATGTAGCAATCAAGTAGTAGATTTAATTCGTCGGACATGTTATAATGTAATACGATCAAGATATAATTTATCTCTTTCATACAAAAAGAAAAAAAGAATTGATAATGCTTGAATTTTACTAATAGAATTATGTAATACAATACAAAAAGAAACATTTAAAATCATTTTTATAAAAAGCAGAATTCTAGACTAGTGTTTCAGAAGCAAAACAATACGGCTTAAAATGAATTCTTAAATAAAATCTACCTTTCTAGTTTTCATTTTTGTGTTAATTCATGTTATTTTCTATGTTGATTAAAATCTATATGATTAAATGTCTGAATTTATCTTTAGTAAATTTTTTATGAATTACTGAGCTGAATTTTGTTATTAAAAATTTATTAAAATCATTGTGTATTAATCAAGTATTTATGAATTTATATACTAATATAATATTTTTCAATGGAAATTGTTTTGATGAATGAACATTTTAGGAAATGTTTATAGAATAGTAGATACATCACTTTATTAATTAATTGATCTTGTCAATGGAATAAATATTAATATTGAAAGACAATATGTAAGTATGATAAGAATTCTATAGACAAAGAAATATATGAGAATTTTAGTTCAAAATTATTTCTATACAATGGATGTATGTAATAGTAGTAGTGAGTAATTTTTAATATGACATATTAAAGTTGATGTAATTTATTTTATTATAACAAGTATTGTGAGAAATATTAGCTTGTTTTTAAAAAGATTTGGATAATAAAATTTTCTTCAAGTATATTCACTTGTGAAATCTAATTTCGGATGTTTTATTAAATTATTCATAAGATGAATTCTTTGTCATTTTTTCTTTCGCATCAAATGGATAAGAGTTATACATGATAGGTAATTGCAATGCGAGCAATCTCATAAAACTCTTTGAATAGTTATTTCGTGAATAGCTATAAGTTAATAGTTAGACATAATGAAAATATTTTCATAGAATCCCTATAGAATACAAAGGTACAACACGATATAATTATTTTCTTTTTTTTTGTTGTGAACAAAAGGGTTTCCGAAACATCACTTAATGTTTATGAGATATATGTTGCAAGATGAAAAGAACTATTAGTTCTAATGCATGACAATACACGTAGAAAAAGCATCAATAATGAACCATTTAACTAATGTTTTCCTTTTTCTATTATACATATTTAAGTTCACTCGATTTCAATTTAAATGACCCTTGAAATTTATTTTATTCAACAATTGCATATAGCATTAGTCCGAAGATTTTAAAATCTATTATTAAATCAAGGAAAAAAACGGCAGTAGATTAGTTTACGTAAACACATGCTTTTTTACCGCAGTTATATTTTTACATCATTTTTTTTTTCATTAAGTAGAACACGTTCAAAAATGTAAATATTTAATATCAATTATAACTTGATAATCACGACGTTGACAGCTGTGTGAGAAGAAAAAAAAGAGCAATAAATCACATAACTTTTTTATGAAATATTTGTTAATTTCAGATAGTACAAAAAACGATTCAACCAAAAAATTCATTGATTATTATCATTCTAATAGTTTCAATTATGTTTTTTTTTCTATTGTCAATAAACTCATTTTTCTTTTCCTCTTTTTTCTTATTTTAGACGTCATTCATTGTAAGCAAAAAAAAAAAACTTGTCGACAAAATATTATTATTTTTTTTTTTTTTTTTTTTTTTAAAAAAATTTAAAAAAAGAAAAGCTTTTTTTTTTTTTATTAATTCTTAACTGGCATATAAGAATTTGTATTATTCTTTCGTTTTCTGTTCTTGTCATATTGACATGAATCAAATCTCAATACAAAAAAAAACTAATCAAGAATATTCAAATTAAATTAAAATCAGTAAACATTATAAGGTCAAAGAAATTTCTTGATGGCATTTACATGGGTGACGGCACTTTTTTTTATATTAAAATAGAGATTTAGTTCTTTTTTTTTATTTATATATTCATGATTTTGTATTCATTGAGAAAAAAAAAGTATGCTACTCTTTTTCTAATAATAGAAAAACTCCTAATCGAATTCCATTTGTCTTATCATCCAAGGTTAATTATATACTATTTATAATTAAATATTGAATGTGTTAAACCTTTGTTTTATGAATATATATTGCTAAATATATATTTTATAATAAAAACAGAAAAAAAAACGACAGAGTGATCAGTGCAAAACGCAATTATATAAATAACAACAACAACCATGAAAACGATGGATAAAGGCAAACAATAAAGTTTTTCTCTTTCTTCTGTTTTTTTAGTATCATGCATCAACTGCTATACCTGGGAGACTATGTTTTATTCTTTTTAGTGAATAGAGAAAAGACAGGTAGGAAGTCATGAAAATGTGATACGTCGATTATTTGTGCTAAATAAAGACATAGTTGACATTTTAGGATAGGCAGCTTTTTAATTTTTAAGCATCGTTTGTATTTAATAGTATATCGAATCAATATAAACAATAAATCTAGGTCATATAAACAGACATATGACTAAGACTCCTAATAGATTAATTATGCTAGTCTTTTAGGCTTCATAAAAATTTTCAGTATACATCTCAATAAGCATGCACGTTTTAGATTGTCTTCTTGTTAAGTGAGCTCGACTTGTTTTTCTGTGTCACTACTGTCTATTATCAAGAAAATGGATCTAATCGTTTCCAACCAGGTATGTGGAAAAACGAGGTCATATGCATATAAATATATCCAGTCAATTGGTAGACTTTTCCCTTACTACTAATCAATATCGATACGAGATACATGTTTATACATTTGTTGCTCTGCGGCTTCCATCATTCATATGTATAAGATCAAAAAACTTATTTTTATATGCCTATGAAAGCTTTGTTTACATAAGTATTGTATTTTGTACTTTTATTCTTTCTGTTGATTGCACATGGTATGATTAATCTTAAGTCCACTTTTCAATTTGTCGATGTATAAGAACAATCTCATAGAATACATTGCAATTAGGTCATCATCTGTAGACAACGAGAAATTCGTCAATAGCAACAATAGCAGTTTAACAAAAGAGAGGACTGTTTATTTGTGTTACAGTTAATCACAACGAATTGTCTTGTAGTAACATACCAACATAGAACACGCACACAGAGCAAAAAAGTATTTGATAGAAAGAGAAAGTCAGAAGAGGGAAAAGAGGGAGAGAAAGAAAACAGGAGAAAGCTCACCATTTGCCATCAGAATACAAAAGAAGTCGTGGGAAGATGAAGAAGAAAAGAGAAAATCTACTGCGACTGCGTTTTTTTTTTGAAAAAAATAAGAGCGAGCAGGACGCAGAACAACAATATTTTTTTTGTGTTACAGACTTATACTGTCAAGAACACAAACGTGTTCAATTTCTTGAAGTATGTGACACTTTGTTTATTCATTTTTCTTTCTCTCTCTCTAGTGGCAGATTGTTAAAATACGATACTATTTATAGTCTCGATAGTTGTTTTATTGTTGTCTGTCGATTATCATTAAGAAAAAAACATGTACATCATCTTATATGTACGTTAGTTTCGTGCAATTTTTTACCACGCTTTTCTACCGGAACAGTGACTGTTCGGTTTTTTTCTCTATTTCTCTCTCTCGTTTTTCTCTCTTTCTCTTTTGGTTTCATTTATAATTTATTCGAAAATTGCTGTTCCATTTATTCAATATCTGACGAGCTCAACAGCATATAAAACGAATCGAAATAGAATGAGATTAAATGTAGATCTATTATTTGTTCGTGTGTTCATGCACAAACATGACTAGTGCATGGGTAGTACGACGGCAGCAAAATGTGTAATCGATCAAATAGCAGGAATATAGAAAAGAAGAGAATAGTGAGACCTTGCTAACGCCGAAGCAGATTATTACTAGATTGCAGATAATATATTAATGGGTGATGTGGCATCTTACCCTCATTCTTTGAGATGAATAGCAACATGACGAAGAGAGAGAGAGCGAAGAGCGGAATATAGTTATGTAGATAGACAACAGCAAAAACAACAGAAAAGCATGGAAGTTCCTATTGAGTACATAAAAAATAAAATAACCATGTCGTTCTTTTCTCTTTGATGAGTACTACAGAAATATGACAATTAGGAAAGTTCTTTTTTTTTTCTCTTCTAAGAGACAAATTGTCAAAATATATTGATGCAATTAAAAAAAAACATAATGTACTAGCGCCTTCTGTTTTTATTTGGTCTCATTTTTTGACAGAGACCTATAAACATAGGGTAAGGTTAATTTATCTTCTATCTTCTAGACACAATATATAAATACAAAAAAAATATATATCTATGGGTAATAATTCGTCATCATCGTCTTCGAGTGGTGCAATGTCAAACTCAAGCCAAGCTCATATAGAAGCTCAAGTTAGTTCTTATCTTGACAATGCCAAACAAGAATTTGACGCAAAATATGCTCAACCAGCTAAACAAACAGCTAAATTAGATGAATTTCATTTACAACGAACTGTTGGTACAGGTTCCTTTGGTCGTGTTATGATTGTACAACATAATAGTCAAACATTAGCATTAAAAATAATGGAAAAACAAACAATTGTTAAATTAAAACAAGTTGAACATACATTATCGGAAAAACGTATTTTACAAGCAATCAAATTTCCGTTTCTCGTTAATTTAATTTATTCGTTTAAAGATAATTCACATCTTTATTTAGCATTAGAATTTGCAAGTGGTGGAGAAATGTTTACACATCTTCGGTAAGATTATTAAAGAAAACATAGAAATAAGTTTTTCTTTTCTTTTCTTTTTTTTCTTTTTCATTAATAAAGAACTGTTGGAAAATATCCTGAAGATCAAACACGTTTTTATGCTGCTCAAGTTGCATTAGCATTTGAATATTTACATTATTTGAGTATGTTGAAATACTTATTTTAATATTACTCATTGATATCTTGTTGTTGTTTTTTTTTTTACAATATAGGCATTATTTATCGAGATTTAAAACCTGAAAATATTTTATTTGCTGCTGATGGTTATTTAAAAATAACAGATTTTGGTTTTGCTAAAGTTGTTCGTGATCGTACATATACCTTATGTGGAACACCTGAAGTAAATATTGTTTTGTTTCGGGCAAGAATTAGAAAATAATCTTTTCTTTTTCTTCTAATTTTAGTATATTGCTCCAGAAATAATTCTCTCTCGTGGTTATAATAAAAGTGTTGATTATTGGGCATTAGGAATATTAATATTTGAAATGGCTGCTGTAAGATAATTATAAAAAACAAACTATGAATAGTTTAAATAAATATTTATTTATTTATTGTTTTAGGGTTATCCACCATTTTATGCTGATCAACCAATACAAATTTATGAAAAAATAGTTCAAGGAAAATTTAAATTTCCATCACATTTTTCATCTGATCTTAAAGATTTAGTTCGTAATTTATTACAAGCTGATTTAACAAAACGTTATGGAAATTTAAAAAATGGTACAAGAGATATTAAATATCATAAATGGTTTACAGCTATTAATTGGATTTCTATTTTTGAAAAACGTGTTAAAGCACCACATATACCGAAACCAGATAAAGATCATTATGAAAAATATGATGAAAAACCCATGACACATTCGGCGACAGAACTTTATCCAGCTGAATTTGACAGTTTCTAATTTAAAAAAAAAGTTTTCATTTTCTTTTCTTTCTTTCTTTTTTTTTTGTATATTATCAGTGTTGATACTACTGCTTGCAAACAAAAAAAAATCTTATTTTTGATATTCAGATCAAAGACAATTATATTAAAGTTCATATGAAATTCACATATAAGTCTCAATAGATTAATGTATTCGTGTGGAAAACTGTAAAAATGTCTTTCTTTTTACTTTGTGAATAACCCATACCATGTTCCTTATCATTTGTAAAAATTAATTGGAAAGAAAAACGCTGAAAATAGAACTAAATTTTCAGATTAAATTTAAAACTATTTTTATGAATAGACATTATCAAAATTAAAGAAAGATTTTTATGAATAGATAATTTAAGTAATGTACTAATACAATGTGATGTTTGTCGAACTTGAAGAGTAACACAAAAACAAAACTTAATAGTTTTAAGTACTAGATGATTTTTCATTTAATATTATTTAAAATAAAATTTATGATGATTTTTGTCGATACATTCTAATCCCAGTATGATGAAATGCGATATTTTGTTTTTCTTATTATGTATTTGTATTTCAATAGAAATACAGCCTCGATGAAAAATACAATTTAATGCACATTTCGAAGGACACCTTGATGAATGATATTATTTTTTAGTAACAAACTGAAATACAGGATAAAAAAGAAAGTGTACTTAAGTTCACCTGATGGTCTAAAACAATAACAAAACACTTAATGTTGTCAAGTATGAGACGGCTAGTGATTTCTCATTTTAGTTAGGAGACAAAAGAAAACAAAATTTTTTTTTCCTCTACATTGACGATTCAATTAATTATAAACTTCAAAGTACAAAAAAAATAAATTTCCATGTTGAATCATTTTGTTTTTTTTTCTTGAAAGTTCTCAAATGTCAAAGGTTCAGTTTTTATGAAAAACATAGCAACAATAATGTAAATTGATGAAATTTCTAACGTAATATGTACGTGTTGATTGTGTTTTATTTTCATGTCATCATTTTGACTAAACATCAATTTAATTTGATTAATTTATTAAGAATCAATTATGTCATTTTTTTAGTAGACAGCACAAGAAATCATTTAATGTCAAACAAGCTCATCTGGAGCTTATCAACAGAAAAAGAACATATATTAATAGTTAATACATAAAAACAATTAATTATGAAAAGGAAAAAAAAATAAAGGCAAACATAATTATTTTGTTAATATACACTTAAATAATTTTTTATTTGTTTGACTAAATTTCCAATATTTTTCAAATAATATTCTATAATAATAAGGTATTAATTCTTTTTCTTGATCATTTTTACTTGTTGTAATTTTTTCCATCATTGAACAAAAATATCCAAGTTCTTTTTTTTCTTTTGATTGTATATAATCAACTATATCTTCTTTAACAATACGTTTTAAATGACCTAATAAATTAATTGGTTGTTTTAAAAAATTACTTGCACTTGTAAAATGTTTTTGTTTGTCAATAAAATGTGCACCACCAAAATCAATTATACTAACTTTATTATTATTTTTACGATCAACTAATATATTTCTTTCATGCATATCATCATGTGATATACCAATATGATCTAAATTACAAACAATAGCTGCTGTTTGACATGATATATAAATTAAATCTTTTGATGATAATTTATCAATTATCTTTGATAATTCTTCATAACCTTCAAGTAATTCCATAGCAAGAATTCTATATGATGATGTTTCTATATATGCAACATATTTTGGTATTGATGGAATTTCATATTCTGTTGTAAGACGAAGTGCAGCAGCTTCACGTAAACATTTTTCATTTCCTTTATTTTCAATAAGTGATTGAAGATCAATACGATTGTAACGACCGGCTGTATTAAATGAAACAGTACCAAGTTTAGTTGGTAATTTAATAAATTTTATAGCAACAGGAAAATGAACTGCTGTTGATTGACCTCGTACAACTAATCCATATGTTCCTGCACCAATTAATGATTGACAATCAATACTAAGACATGTAAGAGATGGATCTGATGGACAAGGTTCAGTATTAACTGTTAGACTATTTTTTTTTAATAAATCAAGGTCTTCAGAAGAAATTGAATATTCAAGATTTTTATCAGAACATAATGATCCAGAACCTTTTTTAGTTGGTTTTGTACAATGCGTAATATCATTAGCTAAATTAATTTAAATGAATAGAACTAGAAAAACAAAAGTAATTTGATACTTACTTTGAGTTTTACCAATATTACACAATTTTTCATTAGTACAAAATTGTACTAAAACAAACAAGATATAGATGACAGGCAATAACATTCTTGTAGCAGACAGTAAGATTATCTTGAGAAAAAAATAATGATTTTCTTCGTTGCCAAGAGTATGTACTAACAGATAGCAAAGAGCGGTACCAACAGAATGTAAAAACAATAGTCGTGCCAAATATAGCGCTGATATATTATAGATATTTTTCTTTCGTACAGCAAATTGCTGAGGTTATTAACGATAACAAGGTTTTATCAGCATGTGTGCGTAGTTGATCAGATAACTTTTTCTGGGCAAAAGAAAATAATTCATCGTTTGATTCATAAGAGAGAGGAAAGAAAGAACTTTGGAATACATATATTCTCTAACCATAAATATGATCGAGATTTCCAAATGGTATTGTTTTTCACAATGAGTCATCCTACATGCTGTTAAGTTTATGACAATAGCTAAATTAAACTAATTTGTTTTTCTTTTTTCAAGTAATGCAATTAGTTGTAAAATATTTTTTTTTTCTTAACGTTCATATGATAAAAAAACAACAATAACAAGGCTGTCGTATTAGAATTAGTATTTAGTAATACCAACGGTAATGCTTTCGATATTAGTGTTAAAATTAGTCTTAATGATTTGATATTATTTTCAATAAAGTTAATTAATACCAATGTATTAATATTATTTTCAATGCTAATGTAGAGATTACCGACGAGTAGATTTTGGGTACTCTTACTCTAGATGTCCTTAAAACCAAACAGTGTTGTTCTGTTTTGGGAATAGGATTTCCGATTATCAAAGCCTTTGCTTTTTTTTCTTGGAAATAGCATTTCCTGGTCTAATAAACCTTTGTTTTGTTTAGGGAATATATTTTCCGAGTATATAAAAAACTCTCCGTTCTATTTTGGGAATGACATCTCTAGTTAGAAAAGAAATTTTTGTTTTGTTATCGAAAACCATCGAGCATGAACTCTTCAAGGGATGGTCGCACTTAATATATATGTTAGAATTCACATTGATGCTAACTGCTTGGCATCTAATGTAAATAATATCAAAGTATAATGGTTAATTTTAATACTAATGCTTGTTTGACATCTTTAGAAAATGATATAAAGGAAATATGTGATAATGTCTTTCAATTGAAGCAAAAAGGAACTAATATTCGCATTGTTTCAATTGATTTTTGTTAATGATCACTGCTATTTTGTTTTAGAGCAAATTCATTCAATCAAACTCATTTATTAATAACTGATATCGAAAAAATTAAAAGCATTTATATTATATATAAGCATTCAATGAATGTAAGTTACAAATAACTCGACTTTTGATTTTGAATTTTTTTTTTCCAAATTACATTTATCATATAATAAAAAATGTAAACATAAAATCACATGTAAAAGAAAATTATTAGATACGTTTTCAAGTTTATCAATTGTTTTTGCGAATATAAAATGCTACTCTTATTAAATAATTGATCAAGATAAAATTAACTCTTTGACAAATAAATACATATAGGACACTTCATTTCTTTTTTAGTTTCTTCGATTTGAGCCGTAATTAATATTAATAGAAATAAAAACAGAACATTTTATATGATTTCTGCCAACCTGTATATGTCTATTATCAATAAGCTGATGAAATATATAAAATTTATATATCAAGAATTTTATATTCAGAAAAAAATTCAAATTTTTTTAAAATCTAAATCAATCATGTTTTATTTTCTCGTATAATTAATACGAGGAAATAAAATAAAACTGTTCCTTTGTGTTTTTCATAATGCAAGTTATTGCTATAGCAACGTTCCTCTTTTCATGTATAAAACATTTTTCTTCGTCACCTATGCATCTTATATCAATACTATACCAACAATGGTTGGTAAACTTACAACGCATGCTTGCAATGTTGCAATCAATATAAAATCATTACTGTCATTCGTTGCGTATACTTTTCTTTCTTCCGATTAAACACTTAAAATTATGCAAAATAATCCCGTAGCTTTTCAAGATGCTGTAACACGTGCTCAACAAGTAGCACAAAGATTGGCAGCATCAGCACCAAATGCTAGTAAAAATTCTTCATTGAAACGATCCAATACTGAAGAAGATAGTTCAACAAAACGTCCAGCGATTACATCTCCAACGGAAACATATCCTATGTCAGCACCTGTATTACGTGCACAACAAATAGCACAACAAATTAATTCACAATTAGGTGTAAAAACATCAAATGATTCAAATTCATTACCACTTGCAAATCAATTAACATTTCAAGAAGATTATAAAATTCCTGATAAATTTGTTGGTCTTATTATTGGTAAAGGTGGTGAACAAATAATTCGACTTCAAGCTGAAAGTGGTTGTAAAGTACAAATATGTCAATTACGACCAGAACCTTTACCTGGTGGTCCTAATCCTCCTGATCGTTTAGCAAATTTATGTGGTACAAGAGACGCTGTTGAACGAGCTAAGCGTATTATGGATGATATTATAGCAAGAGGAAAAATGGCTGACGGTAGCTCAACAAATATTAATCCATATTCCATGGGAGGAACAAATACTAAAACAATTGATGTTATGTTACCATCAGCTAAATGTGGTTTAGTTATTGGTAAAGGCGGTGAAAATATCAAGCGAGTGTCTGTAAGGAATCAATTTAATTTTTTAAGCAAAAAAAAAGCACAAAAAAACATTCTTTTTTTTCAGGAAGAATTCGGTGTTAAAATGTATGTTGTTCAAGATTCAGCAGATGTTGATGGTATTGAACATAAACCATTAAGAATTATAGGTGAATCTGATCGTGTAGAAGTAAGAAAACAAGAAATCTTTGTATCTTTTTTTTCTATTTGTATTTCATTTATTTTAGCGTGCTAAACAATATGTACTCGATTCATTATCAAAATCAGGTGGTTTGCCTAATCCAGCTAATCGTCTTAATACCAATCAAAATAGCACAACGTCATTAAATGATGCAAATTCACGAGTAAATACTTTATTGTAAAAATTTTTTGTTTTTTTTAAGGAAATTTTTAGATGGGGAATACACCGATGACTGGTCCATGTAATGAAGCAATTTATCATGTACCGTATGATAAAGCTGGGCTTATTATAGGCAAAGGTTGGTGTATATATATAACTTTTTCTTTTGTCCGTTCTTTTTTTTAAAGTTTTTAACTAATTTTAGGTGGTGAAAGTATTAAAGAAATAAATCGTAGATCAGGAGCTTTTGTTGAACTTGATAAAAGTCATGTTTCAACAGCAGGAAATTCAACTGACAGAGTATTTAAATTACGTGGTACACCTGAACAAATAGTTACAGCACAGCAATTAATGTATGAAAAAGTTTTAAATGGTCCTGGTGGTTCTGGTGATATGTTAACACCAATACAATTTCAACAACAATTTAATTTACCATTAGTCGGAACGAATTCAATCGACACATGGAATACTAGTAATGATCAATATGGTAATAGTACAAATAGTAATGATCCTTATAGCCAATGGGCAAATGTTTATGGACAATGGCCACAATGTAAATAATGTTTAATTTGAAAAAAGATACAAAAATAAACTTTTTGCTCTTTTTTTCGTTTTAGTAAATTCCTATAATCAAAATGCATCAAATAATAATGATAATTCATCAGCATCAAAAACTGCTGGTTCAGACATGGGACAAATGGATCCAACTTGGTTAGCTTATTATCAACAAATGAATTATTACAGTATGATGCAATCAAGTATGACAGGTAATACATCGGCTAGTACGACTACAACAAAATCAACAGATTCAACACTAAATACAAGTAGTACTAATAATTCTACAGCAACAAGTATATAGATTTTTTTTTGACTATTGATTTATTTTATTTTTATTCATGAATATATTTTCAATAGCAATAAATCCAGTCACCGGACAACCAGATTACAGTCAGCAATGGATTGAATATTATCGATCAATTGGACAAAATGAAATGGCTGATGAAATCGCTCGACAAATGAAAGCGGTAAGAATTCTATTTTTTATCGATAACCGAAAAGTTTAGTATAATCTACATTTCTAAGCAAAAGATCATTGTCTTGAGATTTATTGACTCGAAATATTCATAATTTTTTTTTTTATTTTCAGTCTAGTTCAAATACAGCATCCACAACTACAACCAATACACCTTCAACTAATTCAGTTACAAATGCAGCACAAGCAACAGCTGCGGCTACAATGATGTCTTCGGGTAATGCTTGGGCTGCTTATGCTCAACAATGGGCTGAAGCAGCAGCAGCAGCAAACACTACAAATGGTGTGAATTCGTCAACAAAATCTTCTTCTTAAGGTAAGCAGATTAAGTAAAATCTTTTTTTTGTGTTCTTCTTAAATTTAAATTGAAAAAGAAATATTTATGTTTTGAGTCAATGATGTTTGTAAGTCATCATTGTAAGAAAAATGAAAATTTATTATCATTATTACTTGTCTATTTTATGTTTGTTTTTTTTTCTTGTTCTTTTTTTTATCATTATTTGTAGGAATCGATTGATTAATTCTTCTCTACGTCTTTATCTTGTTCAACATTATTGATTTATTATATATATATATATATTATGTTTTCCTTAGAAGACAATGAATGTTTTTTTCTTTTTTTCAAATGTCGACGATTCTATACAAGAAAAATCCAATATGTGTCATCAACAAATGTTATTTGTATTTGTTTATTTGTTTTTCTTTTGTTTTAAATATTCTTTGTATTATTTTTTGTCTTTACTTCATGATTATTTCTGTTTTATTTCTAGCTAAAAATTATGAGCTAATCTCATAATTATTTGCAGATACAAAACGCGAAAAAAAGAAAATATTTGTTTTTTTTTTTTTCTTCTAGCTAAAACTATTTTCTTTGTTAAAATAGGAGACAGAGTTATACGGGTAAAACATAAAAGATTTTTTTTATTCTATTCATGTTTTATATAGAAATACCAAAAACGGCAAAGGTTTTCGGTAAGTTTTTTTTTCTATTGAATAAATAAATAAATATGATCAAGTTTTCAAGAGAAATTGAGAGAGAAGACAAAAAAAAACTAATACATTTTTATTTTTTGCTGTGATGTTTATAATTTATTTTAGTTTAGATTATAATTTTGGCATTGATCAGGTATTTTCTATTTCAATTTTATTTTAGAAAACTATCAACAAATTCAATCAAGTTTGAATAATAAAATTTTTCTTCATATCTATTATATTATAATTGCTATTGAATTTGATTTAGAACTAAGAGAAAAAAAAATGGTCAAAAAAAACTAGAATTAGTTTTAAAGATGATTTATAATTTCAAAAGTATACAATGAAAAATATATCGACGGAGAATCTCGAGTTTTGATAAACGGAAAAGGAAAGATTCTTAATCAAAAACATGTTTCGAAGTTCATTAGTGATAGTATTAGTGCACTTTTGCGCATTTTATATTGAGAAAAGGTTTGCATGGGGAGCAGCGATCGCCTGCCGTGCCTCCCTCCTCTCTAAATATACTACTGGAATGTATTAGTGTCTTTTAGAATATAGTAAATATGGAAATAATTGTCTTTTTCTATACTGATGATCACGATGTAAAAATATTACAAGCGTCATTTATTATACGATATTCATTCAAACTGATATTGAGTGCATCTTTCTTATTTGAGAAAAACGATGAATTCTATTTATATAGTTTATTATGAAAAAAAGTATTTTCGTTTTATCAAGAGTAATTGAAAAATGAATAGGGATTTCTTTGGAATTTTTCGTTTGTTTTTGATTATTAACTCATTAAAATTCATACTGAAATTTATTTTGTATAAACTAACAAATAAATGATTGATCAAAATTGAAACTCAATGAATAAAACTATGAACAAAAATAATGTTTTCATTTTATTTGTCACAATATGCAATCATGTGCGAGGTTGTTTTTCATATTTAAAATCATATATTAATAATTCTAAGAATATGAATTCTGTTGTGTTTTGTAATTGAACATGATTTAAATCAATAAAAATCGTACAATGTGTGTTTTACACAAACATATACATTTACTCTCGTTTTTTTTATTTTTAAATAATAATTTTCTATTCGATTTCTTGTATCAAATAAAAATATTTTTTGATCTTCGATTATATAAATGATTATTAAGTCACAATCAACATAGATAGTTGTTTTTTGAAAACTAACCAATTATATAGACTTTAGAGTCTTTAAAACTATCAATGATAATATGGATTGTTTTATTATTGTTTGAAAACAAAAAAAAAATATATAGATTATTCTATACATATATACAGAACAAAACACACAAAAAAAAGAATTTAATATTTGGTTCATTTTGTTCAAAAAATCTTTTATCATTCAGTAATATTATTATTAATTTGAGTAGTTTCTGTTTCAGTATTAACCGATGTATTATTAATATCAGCAATATCAATAGCACCTTTTAAATGAATAGCTTCATCTAATGAAATTCCTCGTTCAATTTCTTGTACTTGTTGATAAGTTGGTAAAGTAGTTGTCGAACAAATTTGTTGAGGATTAGTTACTAATCGATGTCGAGAAAAATTTGTTGCAATTGATGGTCGAATAATAGGCATCATCATAGCTGATGATAATGGAGATATTGTTGAACGAATAACAGGAAATTTAACAAGAGGACGATTATTAAATTTCGTACCTGGGTGGGCAATATTTGGTGGTAAAATTGCTTGAGTTTGTTGTTGATTACTTGTTAATTGTCCTTGTTGCTGGTGTTGATAGACAAGCGCTTGAGCTGCTAATAATGTTGGTAAAGCAGCTTGAATTTGTTGTGCTTGTGCTTGAAGTGTAGCTTCTTTAAGACGTTGTTGAATCACTAGATTATCCAAAAAAAAAGGAAACAAAAGAATTTTGTTTTTCATATTAATTTAAGATTTACTTATTCCTAAAAGAGCATTTGTAAGTTGATATTGTAATTGAACTGTTGTTTGTGATTGTGACGGTTGTTGTTGTTGTTGTTGTTGTAAAATAAGTGAATTCATTAATGCTTGTACAGTACTTAAATTACTTTGTGCTGATGAAGTTTGTTGTCGAGCTGCAATAGCAGCAGCAGCTAAATTTTTAGCATGTAAATCTTTTCGATGAGTTAAACCAGCATTATTTGATATATCAGACTTTGTACTACATGATGAAGATGATTTTAATGGTTTTGTTGATTGTTCAGTTTTTATTGAAGAATTTGGAAGTTTTATTTCATCGGATTTATTATTTGCTCGTGACTCTTGTAAACATGATGAATATTGTTCACGTTTATTAATTTGTTGTTGAAAACGATGACGAGGTGGTATATTATCATAATATGCATGATGATGATTATTATTATTACTACTTTTGGACGATGAAAACATAGGTTTTGAGTTATGTCGTTGTTCATTTTTAATTTGTTTTCCTTTTCGTATATGTCGTGATGATAATGAATATATATTTCGATATTGATGATAATAATCATTCATATAAAAATTATTATTTGATTCATGAAAATCATGATTCCAATAATTATTTTTACTAATTAATGATCGTCCATGGTACTCTTCACGATCAAAATATGCATTTGTATTACGCGACTGTTGGAGATTATTATTATTAATTTGATGACGTTGTTGTTTTTGTGTTGATGATGATGATGACATTTTGGAGAAAGAATTATAGAGATAATGATGCGCTGATACCTATATTTGCTGAAAAATCTACACAATTGTTATAAACAATTTGCCGCCATGCTTTTTTCTAAGGCAAAAGAAAAACTAATTATTTCGGAAAAATTGCACGTGATTCTATTCTTTTTTTCTGTGTTCTATCGATATAGATATGTGTCGGTTCTCTGTATATATGTACAGGAAAAGACAAAGATTAGATAGTATCAGAATGAAGAAACTGGAGCGCAAAGTGTTCCTCGAAGTCTATTGTCGACTTCGAATTTTGGTTTTTGCCATAGTTTTTAGTTTGGTCATTGCTATGGGTGTTTTGCCATTTTTGATTTGTACGTTTCAGTTTACAAAAAAAAAATTAAATTAATTTTATTCAAAGAAAAATTTCTATTTAGATAATTTAACACGTTCTGTGTCAAAAGTATCTAATAAATCAGTTCATCGATTACCAACAACTATTAATCCATCACACTATCGTTTATATATTGATGCTAGTCAACTTGAAGAATATATTTTTCAAGGAACTGTAGATATTGATATTCAAGTAAAAATAATTCAAATTTTTAATAAACAAATAATAATTGAAAAATTTTAGATTAACGAAATTGTGAATGAAATTATATTAAATAGTATGAATTTAAATATAACAAAAATTGAATTTCAACATTATGATTTCAATTTTACTCTTAATGGATCAGTTGAATATAATGAAAATTATGAACAAGTAATAATGAAATTTAATCAACAATTAAATGTAAATTTAATAAAATTTGATTTTAAACTTATTAATAATATTGTTTTATTTCATTTTAAGCCTGGAAATGGTCGTTTATATTTATCATTCCGTGGTAAAATAAATGATCAACTTAATGGATTTTATCGAACTAAAGCTCGTAACCGTATAGGTGCAAGTACACAATTTGAAGTAAGATTAGATTTCAATGAATTTTTATTCTAATTTTTATTAAACTATGTTAGCCTGGATATGCTCGTCAAGCTTTTCCTTGTTTTGATGAACCATCATTTAAAGCTAATTTTACAATAACTATTCGAGCTCCTAAAAATTTAACAACATTGAGTAATATGGTATAAGAAAAAGAAAAAAAATAATTTTTTTTCTAAAATAAAATCATGTTTTTGATTTTTAATAGCCACTTAAATCAAAATATGATGATGGAAATGATACATGTGTTCATGAATTTGATTCATCACCGGTAATGTCGACATATCTAGTTGCTTACGTTATTGGTCACTATGATTATGATGAAACACGTGATTCTAATGATGTACTTATTCGTGTTTATACACCAATTGGAAGACAAGAACAAGGATTATTTGCTTTAAACGTTAGTCTTTGTCTTTTAAATAAATATATATTCCTATTCCAAATGATCTATATAGACTGCTGCTAAAATGCTTCCATTTTTTGCGAACTATTTCGGTATCAAATATCCGTTAAAAAAACTCGATATGATTGCCATTGCTGATTTTGGTTCCGGTGAATACAGAATTGATTGTTTCCTATCCTAGATTTGAATATATTCTTTTTTTCCCTGTTTTTAGGCGCAATGGAGAATTGGGGGTAAGAAATAAAATATTAAAAACTTAAAAGAAATAATCTTTTTTTAAAAATTAATCAGCCTAGCAACTTTTCGTGAAACATATTTACTTGTTGATCCTTATACATCGACACAAAAAACTAAACAAGATGTTGCACTTGTTGTTGCTCATGAATTAGCACATCAATGGTTTGGCAATTTAGTGGTAAGTAAAATTCTTGCTTTTTTTGTTGTGTATTTTAATTATCTCATGAAAATTATGTTTTTGTTTTCTAGACAATGAAATGGTGGAATGATTTATGGCTTAATGAAGATAAGTATTCAATTAAAAAATATTTTTCATATAAAATGTCTTTTGTTCTTTTTTTATTTTTTTTAAGTTTTGCATCATGGATTGAATTTCTTGCTGTTGATAATGTTTATCCAGAATATGATATTTGGACACAATTTGTATCAGATACATTAGCTACATGTATGATTCCTGATGCATTACATAATAGTCATCCAATTGAAATGCCTATTCAAAAACCAACTGAAATTGATGAAATATTTGATGAAATTACTTATGGAAAAGGTATTTAAATAAAATTAATTTGGTCTTAAAAATGAATTCTTGTTTTTTTTAGGTTCAAGTGTTATTCGATTACTTCATGCATATGTTGGTAGTGAAGCATTTCGTATTGGTCTTTCAAATTATCTTGCTGAATATGCATATAAAAATACTGTGACAGATAATCTTTGGTCACATTTATCTAAAGCATCAAATCAATCACATTTATCAGATATACTAACAACATGGACAAAACAAATGGGTTATCCTCTTCTTACAGTATTGTTGATTTTTCTTTTTTTTTTTCTTTTAAATATATATTAATCAATTATTTTTTGTTTCAATTAAAGGTAGAACAAAAACAAGAAGGAAATAATCGATTAATAACAATTGAGCAAATACGATTTCTAGCTGATGGAACAAAAGATGATAGTTTAAGATGGAAAATACCAATAAATATTTGTACGAAATCACATCCAAATGAAACAGTTTATCAATTATTTTTAAATGGAGTAAAAAGACAAGAATTTTTATTAGAAAATATACCTGAAACAGATTGGATTAAATTAAATTTATTTAGGTAAATCTCAAAATATAGTTTTAACTTTGTTTGATTTATATTTCTAAAACAATTCAAAATTGGTCATTTTCAATAGGGATAAAATAATTTACCCTAGTGATGTTCAAATCTTTTAAATTAAAGAAAATATGGAAAAAAAAGTGTGTGTTTATGATTCGGAAGTAGAAGCACACACCCATACGCACAGACACTCCCACCTACCATCATGCCAATCCTCATAAATAGAAAACAAAGCAAAACTAATCAATTCAAATAATTAACAGTTATTCTTCATGTATTAGAACGTTTGAGGAAATCGACTTTTACATTGAAAAATATTGATCGAATCAAATAATAAACTCAGAATTTGATAATTTTAATATTAAGATTTATATTGAAACAAGACAGAGGCATCCCGAATGGAAGATCTAGGTAATGACTTTATCTTAATATTGAAATTTTTTGTTTTTGTGTCAGCAGAGATTTTAGTGTTTTCTTGGTTATTTAGCTCATCATATGCCCGAAAAACGCTGAGCCCATGAAAATCCAGCCAACTTTAGCGATAATCTTCTGTTTGACTTCCTTAGCCATTGACCTTTTGCCCAATTCTAGCAACGTTGGGACATCCCTAAACCAAAATTAATGTATTATCGGCACAGTTAAAAATATAATTTTAAGTTCTTATTCTAATTAGTCGAATCAGAGGTGTTCCGAGGTCATCTGGATTGAGGGAATTGGACCATTTCTACTCCAGTTGGCCGAATTTGGGGGATTTGAGCTGATTATTACGAATTGGTGAACAAACAGCATCATATAACGCTGAAGCTTCAGTAAAGAAAAACAAAAAGTTTTCAAGATTAAATGGATCATCCCTTCAACCCATGCTCAAGACATCCATAAGTCGAACCTCACTAGGCAACTGTTATCTAGAAATTTCAATACAGATAATTGTAAAATGCTCTAATCCTTCATTATTTGGAATAAATGAACTTGCCTATTATTGTCATAACTTCTCATTTGAAGATAATTCCGAATCTCTATTCTAGTTATCCAAATAATATTCTCTAAAGCCTTCTTTTTCGTTATTCAGTGTTGGTATATATCGTGTTCATTATCCTCAATCGATGCTGGAAGCATTAACACCCGGTATTCGGCATCATACACTTTCACCTCAAGATCGTTTTAATATTCAAGCAGATGTATATGCAATAGCACGTGCTGGTCATATCGATTATGTTGCCTATTTAAAATTACTTCGTTATGCATATAAAGATGAAGAAAATTTAACTGTTTGGAAATCTATATTACGACAATTAAGTGAACTTAGTTCAATATTTGATTATGCTCATTTACATAATACAAAAAAACTTTATCAAGCATATGTATGTGATCTTTTATCAAATATACAAGCTAAATTAACATGGGATCCATTACCAAATGAAAGTTCACAAACAATAATGCTTCGTAATTTAATACTAACACAAATGGGTGTTAATAGAGATAATAAAACGTATGATGAAGCACATAGACGCTTTGAAAAAATTTTTATTAAAAATAATCAAAGAAATCCAATTGACCCAAATATTCGTGCTGCAGTTTATTTAACTGTAGCTAAAACAGGAAATCAACAAATATTTGATCAACTTAAATCGGTAATTTTTCATTAAAAAAAAAACAAAAATTTTCCAAAAATTAATAACAACCAAAATTGTATCAATTTAACGAAATATTTTTGAATTTTATAATCATTCAAATGAAAATATTTCGTTTATAAAATAGAGCGAAACTAGACATAAGCAAGACCAGTCATTGTTAGTTCGAGTTTACAATTGAGCAAGTACAAGTACGTATTTGTACTTGCCCAATTCTAGTCACGAACATCTCACCTGTGTCTATGTAAGAATACACGCACCATGAGTAGAGGTGTGCGAAACTAAAACATAAATTTTTATTGAAACTGGCTTCACAAGGAAAAAATTTGTCAGGATCAAAGGTAAAGTCTATAGAAAAATGTTCAATAGTTTTAAGCACATTATCTTATAACTCATATCAATCAAAACATAGCTCAAGAGAGATGACTAAAAATAGTTCGAGTCGTCAACCAAATAAATCAAATAAATGAGTACCAAGGAATTATTTTAGATGAAATACAAATAAATTATTAAATAGTTTTATCTAGATCTGGATCGAGACCGAGATCACTAGAAAGGAAGTTGCCAGTCTGCAAACTATACCAGATTTACCGGTACTATCACTAGGGCCACAATAAAAAAAGAAAAACCTTGGTCTTGAACATCTCTAGTTGTGACAATATGAAATTCAACGTAAGTTTTACACAATCCTAAAAAATATCGCTTCGAATGAAATTGCTTGGTCTTGAGACCGAGATCTTCTTGCTCATGTCCAAGTGAAACGTATGTGTTTAAAACCTAGTTTTGATCTTTATTCATAAAAATTCAATTCGAATACTCATAAGTAGTTTTTTTTCATTACATAAAAATGTCATAGATAATAGTTCACAAGTTTTTCAATCTAACTGTGATTCAATAAGATTAATTCGAGGAATAGCTTGAACATCATGTTCTATTATCTTTTCTTATTTGTGTTCAATGACTGTGTTCAGTTCAGAAATCATTAGAGCGAAGTAAATAGCTCATCAATGAAACCAACAAAGGATTCGACTGTTTGTTGTTATATTCATTTGGAATGACAGTTTTCAAATTCCTTAAAAATATTAAAAAAATTAGTCGGTATTGCGGAAAAATGTTAAGTGCTGCTAATCGAGTTGGTTCAATTCTTTATATGAATAATTGAATTCATGTAGAATTTTATGAGAAAGACAATAGGCTTCATCATTGAATAGATAATTTCCGATAGAATGATGTCCCCTAATACATAATATTTTTTTGATTGAAAGAGGTTAATTAGAGTAAACTCTCATTTTATCTAAATTGATGAAAAAAATTCTTTATTTAATATTTAGCTTTATCTTAAAGCTGATACACAAGAAGAACGTTTAATTTTATTAAATGCACTTTCTCATTTTGATAATGAATCTCTTCAAGATCAAGCACTTCAATTAATATGGAATACGGTATTTATATTTTAATTTGTATTCGATTTAAAATCAAAAGTATCTATTTAAGACTCTAGTTCGAAAACAAGATCATTTAAGTGCTTTTTCTTCATTAGCATCACATAATCGTCGAGGTTGTGAAATATGCTGGACATATTTGAAACAAAACTGGAAAAAAATTGAACAAAGTTATGGTCAACATGATTCACATTTAATTCATTTTATTGAAGTACGAAAGAGAAAACAAAGCTAAGTTCATTAACTATCTATGAATTTTATTCTACATGTTTTAGAGTATATCCGGATTATTTGCCAGTATAGAACGAATGGATGAAGTTCGAGTAAGTTTTATATTTGAAATAATTTAAAATAAATATAAAGTGTCTTTATTAGAAATTTTACGTTGATTATCCAAATCCACTTTTGGATAGATCAATAAAAAAAGTACTTGAACAAATCAATATTCGACGTCTTGTACTTGAACGTCATGAACATAGTATTAACGAATTTCTTAGTAAACACGATGACAATTTTTCACGGTTGTGATAAAACTATACAAAAAAAAATGTGTTGTTGTTTTGTAAGGAACAAAAAAACGCGTAATCCATGTTAAATTTCTAATAAATATTTATTAGAAAGGTTTTTTTTTTTATTTCATTTTGTATTGTAAATGATGAAGTAATATAACATCATATGAATAGATGTATCGATTAACTTCATTCATTAAAATATGAAATGTTTTCAAGATATTTTTCCTACTTAAATTATCCATTTTATATTTAGTGGATTTTTTATTTGAAAAATAAACTTCGTATAAAATATTTAAAGATTTATCGATATCATCTGATCAAGGAAGCCAGTAAAGTGATCTTTGTAAATATTAACTCATTATCATAAGAACGGAGAGTAAACTGAGTTCTAATCTGATCAATATTCTTTACTATCAATTTATGTAGACAATAAGGTCTTGTTTCCAATGAAATCGGAACAGGAGCTGAAATAGGACGTATGATAGGAATTATAAGAAGATCAGGGGCCAATTCGTTTTAGATCGAGACTGAGACTCGGACCAAACATGACTGGTTCCGCTCATATCTATTTATCCAGTGTAAAAAGTCACTTAATAATTACAAAATAAAATAAACTTTTCAGTGAGATGAACATGACTTTTACGCTAACATTTATGTTTTCTTGAAGACTAAAGTGACACAATTTCGTTGTCTAACAGAGATGTCAAGCTAAATTTGCGGGTTTCTTATCTTTCAATTTCTATACTATCAATTTAGATTATGCATATTATACGAGTAAGTTCGTATTACACATCCGCAGAGGAAGAGAAAATGTCAAGATATCAAAAATGATCGATATCATTATTATCGAACCTAGATGATATTATTCAAGGAAATACAATAAAATTTGTAGCAACAAAATCAAAAGCTGCCATAGTTATGCTTTAATAAATCATATAATTTAGTATTGTTAGTAGAAACAATGTGAGCATTGTATGCATGAACTTAGAAGATTTGAGCGATTTAAGAAAACTTAAAAGTTCTGTGAGAAGTTTTTAGAAAATATTTCAGTCTTCAATCAAAACAATGTTCCTAAATGAAATGTGTTAACCGATGATTAGATAATTAACGAAGAAAAGTTTCGACAACTACTACATTTTTTTAATGTTTAATTACAAGAAAGAGTAGTGTATTAAAAATGGTCAAAAAAAATTTATCAGCTGATTTTCAACCAATCTTTATCTATTTAATCATTCACCCTTTTGTATTTCAGTTTCCAAGATTTTTCTTCGATAGAAATTCTATTTTCATAATTAATGCATTTCTTGCTAAAAATATAACTGAAAAATTCTTTATTTCATATAAAACTCGTATAAAAAGCTATTTAGATATGACTACAATTGCAGAACTTCTTTTATTTTTCTCTTAAAAGAAAAAAAACGCTGAAAAATCATTGAAATGACGGTAAATTCTGGTACTTCATCATTCTAAGTAACCATATGGCATTGAATACATATCAATCAAACAAAAATCTAGGAAATAGAATGTAACAAAAAGACAATTGATGTTGTCATTTAAATCAAGACTAAACGACGTCAATTTTGACCTACATCTTAAACTATAAAACTATCAAAAGATCCAATTCAATGTATTTTAACATTTGCACATAGATATTTATTATGAATATATTAGCCGTCAAACAGCAACAAAATATTGTTTTTTTTTTCTTTTTTTTTTGTTTTTGTTCAAAAAGCACAGACAAAAAATACAGTTTTTTCTCTCTATATATATACAAATTTAATTATGTTTTTTTTTCAAAATTCTTATCCAATACCCGTATTTAAATTTTCTACATCGGCTGGTAGTTTCGATGGTTTTCTTCGAAAAACATTTAGAAATTTCATAAAAACATTTTTAGAATTTCTATTAGTTATTGATGAACTGCTTCTGTGTGATGAATTTGTTAATATAGGTGTTTCGGAATCATTTGTATCAATACTTCCATTGATAAGTGTTAAACGACGTTTTTCTTCATTTCGAATTTGTTGATTTATACGTATTTGTTTTAATGTACCAGCTAATAAATCATCAACTTTATCATTTATAGCAGCTGATGTTTCAATAAATTTACAATCATGTTTAAATGCTGCATGACGTGCAGCTAAATTAAAGAAAAATTGTTTTTTTTTGTTATGTAAGCCTTTTTTAAATTTTAAATTAAAAGTCTTACTTTCTTTTGTTACAGAACGTTTTCGTACAAGATCTGATTTATTGCCAACTAAAATAATTGGTACATGACGTTTTATAGGTGATTGATTATTAATTAATTCATTATCACGAATATTTTTTATAAATTGTAATGCTGTTTGAAATGATTGACGATCTGTTATTGAATAAACTACAACATAGGCATCACCTGTTACACTCAATTTTATCTATAGAATAATAATAAAAATATTTTCAATTAAATAAAATAGACATTACATGATCAATATCCATTGTTAATATATGTAAACGAGATTCAATACCATCTAACATTATTGATACTGTATTGTCAGGATCATCTTCTATTTAAAGTAAATGAAAATATTTCAAATAGTAGTTATAGATTTGTTGTTTTTCTGATAAGGACATTCTGAGGGATGTGCGTTTTTTACAAATGGATTTCCGTTCGGAAGTCATATATATATATTAGCGGATGACGTACGGGAAGAATATGACATTCTGCGATCATAACATATTTCTTTTACCATAAATTTAAAAGCGATTATTAATCGAAGATTTAGTAGAAAGTTTTTGACTGTTTATTTATATATGTATATATTGAATCTTAATCTATTTGCTATTATTATGAAGTACATTAAATTAGTTGATTTAGGTAAAATGATCTCGTTTTTTCGAAAGCGGAAGAATTATGATCAATAATCTATGCTTAATTAAACAAAAAAGGAAGAAATCTAAACATATTTTCTCCAAGATGATTTCATTTGAAATATGATACTTTCTATCTATTATGAAATAAGTATTTTGTATAATAAAGATAATAGTTAGGAATTATTATCGTTATAAATTATTATTTTCAAGAGATGTTTCATATAATTCTTGAATTGTTACATATTATATCGATTTTTATTCGATATAAAAATGATCTCATATAGAAAATATCAGAAACATAATTTTGTCTTACTTATTGGTTACAGAACACTATTATTTTTCTTTCTTTACATTTTCTTTCTCTCTATTTCAGAACGCTCGTCAAATTGCATTTGATCTAATCGATAAATCCATACAAAAAATCGATATATCGACGACGATTCGCATATTTTTTTTATAACATCTGCGTGCAAATGTCATTGCCGTCAGCTATCAGCAATCGATTTTTTTTTCTGTTTGCTCGATGTTTTTCTTGCTTAATAAGGTAGATATATAAATATATATATAGATATGTATATATATATATCTTTACACTTACCAACCGAACTTGAATAATCATATATTCCTCGATATTCAGTGCTTTTAAATTGTCTCATAAGTGAACATTTCCCAGTTCCACTCATACCAAGTAAATAAACTTGATAAACATGTATATCTTGTACACGACCATCTTCTGTTTGTATACGTTCAACAAGTGGATTATCATCATCTTCATAATTTTCATCTTGATCTTGTAAAGGAATTGTTGATGATGTAGGATTACTATCAATAACATGACTATCAAGTAACCCATTGAGATTAGCTCCAGATGAATTTGTTAAAGAATTTTTACTTGTACGTATTTCTTTAGTTGATGATGGAGAATTATTTGTATCATGTTCTTGTGATGGTGTACGATCATTTGGTGTTATATTTGGATTAGCTCGAAATGAACTACGACGACTTATTGAACCACTACGTTTAAATGAACGTTTAAATGAATCTCTAAAACAAATAAATAATAATAATAGTAGAATTTTCTTTTTTGATTATTTACCCTCGATTGACAAATCCTTTCGGCGTTGTATTAAATTGTCGTACACGATAAACTTCTTCATCACCATCAAGTGGTAATTTTAATTGATCAAGTGTTAATGAACCTATCAAAAAATAATCTTAGATTATATTTCATGATGTTTTTTTGTTGTTGACCGTCACATAAATCAATCAACTGTTGTACTATGACAGTACTGTCTGTCTATTTCTCGTGTTTGTTTTTTCTTCTGCGTAATTAAAATAACAGTTGCTACGATAGATTTTCTATGTGAATAAGCGAATTAGTTTCCTTACCAATTCTTGCTGCTCGTTGGTTGTTTGAATTTGACCATTGCTCTTGTGAATCATCAGTTGCCATAAGATCTGCAGCAGAAACTCGTGCTGTTGTAGCTGTAATTGACTTGCGAAAAGAATCGGATGTGACTCGATGAAAACTATGATTGTTCTGTGATGTTGCTGTTGTGCTATATTTGCGTGTAGAAA
The DNA here is from genome assembly GCA_905250075.1 of Rotaria sp. Silwood1. NCBI lineage: Eukaryota > Metazoa > Rotifera > Eurotatoria > Philodinida > Philodinidae > Rotaria > Rotaria sp. Silwood1. The sequence continues at coordinate 80,737 of CAJNOP010000012.1, read as the reverse complement.
AATATTGTTGCTGATCTTTTTCCTTTTCTTTCTTTTTTTGTCGATATTTTTTTATCGATTGAGGACGTTTATAAGAACAAGATCGTGCTAGAGGTTCTAATTGTTCATTTTGACTAGTTGATGTATGAAGAAATGTTTGTGCTGCATGTGTTAATGAAAAATTTTTACGTTTAGTACGTGCTAATGTTGGATTTGATTGTTGACTTTTAGGTGTTGACACTGAGGATGCTGATTGTCGATGATTTGTGTCAATTATTGCATCATGTGATTGCTTATGTTTTGATGAAGGTGATGACGATAATAATGGTTGAGATTTTGCATAGGGATGTGCTGATGTATTATTTGATGATAATGGTGGAACTGTTGAAGGAGAACATGAACTATAACAACGAGGATGAGATGGAGGTAATGGTGATGCATTTGAGCGTGCAAATAGTGCATCGAAATGATCTGTATCTGTATTAATGTGTTCTTTACCATTTAGGTCACCTTCGACAACAAGACCCCAATGTATTGTAGGTCGAGAATTATTTTGTGATATGATTGTTGTTGATGCTTCATCTTCTGGTATAACGTCATTTACTAATTCATGATCTTCATTACTATTTGATTTATGATTAAGATGTGGTTCATACATTCTATATAAAGAAAATAAAAAAAGAATAATGAATGAGTTCGATCAATCATATGTTTTTCATGAAATTAGAAATATTTTTTTTTAGATTTTATTTATTAATTAAAAAAATATTATCTATTAATTACCGAGCATGATAATCCTTATTTTCTTCTTTAATATTTTCATTTAAGTATCACATATTAACCTAGTCCAGGATTATTAATCTATTATGCATAGTTGTTTTTAATAGCATGTTAAACACTTTATGGTTAAAGTGTTGAGCAATATTTCATATTGTCACGTTTCATCTAAATTAGTTTTATCTATATTCGTACATGCATTTTCTCTTCTATTCACAATAGAAATTCTTTTTTTGCATTGAGCATCATTTCTATGCATTAGTGTGGAGTATAGTCGAAAAATAGAGAGTAATTTAAACCTAATATCAATAAACAAGAAATGGTAAAAGTGATTTGTATTATATTTTTGTATTAGGAAAAGAAATCGATATTCTCTCAAGAGAATAAAATAAGTAAGATAGCATGTTAGACAAAATCAACTAGAATAATACATTGACAAATAAAATATTAGAGAAAAAATGAAACACAAAACTAATACATCTACATTTATTTATTTCAAATTTTTTTCCTAAATTCAAATTTTATAATCAAACACAATAAAGATTTTTCTTTCTTTTTTTTGTCTTATCAAGTCAAAAGAAAAATATTCGTATAAATATACATGTATGCCTGGATGAGCAATGTATAGGCTCGTTTCCGGCATTGATCGGTAACGTTTAATAGTTTCCGTAAGTTCTCTAGGGAATATAATGTTCATTAAATAATTAATTATACTTCTCAATACAAGAAAAGTATTTACCTGATAAATTTGACTCTTTTATGTCGAGTCGATTGTCGACGAAGCAATGAAGGTGATGACGTTTCTGCCATCGTCATCGTATGAATTTTCTTGATTTATTATTTTTCTTTTTCTTTGTTTTCCACAAACAAAGATGATAATCATCATACATACATTCCTAGATTTTTCTGATTCCGATTCAATAGCTTGTAACCAGGTCAAGAAGACTTTAGATTACTTTCACATGTTTCATAGAAATCGAAAAAAAACCGTACTAGATGGACAGAAAACAATCTGTTACACTCAAAATTATATGTTTCTCTTGAGAGCTTTGCTTTTAATTGACATGAGAAAAGAAAAAAAGAAGAAAAAAAAAGGAAAAGATGAGCACGGAAAATAAGCTACTAGAAGATGGAGGCGGTTGAGAACTAGAAATAGATACTAACGTTTTTTATGCTGAAAGAAAAGGAACAACGAAGAAGAAAAAAAGAGCGAAAATCACATATAAACATCTTGGCAATCTATGAATTAGTATGAAGAAAACATAATGATTCTCATTTGTGAGTTCAAATAAAAGTTTTCAAACACACTTGAATAAGCATAGAAAAAAATTATTGGTTGAAATAAAACATGCTTTATATTGCTATGTGGTTCAACTTATGCTTATTACACATGAATAATTCTTTGATTGTATAGAAAAAAAACCTATGTAAAAATCTTCTATTCTATTGGTAAAATAATTCTTTCATATTGAAGTAAATCTTTAATGAAATCTTTCGAAATATGTTATGTATTTTTGGTTTATATATCATATAATAACATGTTATTTATCTTATCAAAAAAAAAAGACGAAAGAAAGTAATATGACAGACAGATAAACATTAACAGATATAAATAAGCAAAAAAAGAGAATATTGTATATATCATCAACTAATTATGCCGCTTTTTTACTGTTAATGAATATTTTTTAATTAAATTATGAATATTCTATATTAAAAAGAGTTTGATGAATATTTAAATAAGTTATTATTTTGCGCCATTCTAATATCTTTGATCTCGCTTACGGCACACCGGATATTTACAAACTGTTACAAATAGTTTATTTATGAGACCGCAAGCATCAGAAGATATTTTAAGAATTAATTTCAAACATAAAAATAGACTTGAAAAACTAATCATTCAGTCTCGAGCTAGATGAATAACATAGCAAAGATCGATATTTTAGTTCTTTACAATTCTAATGATCATATTTTCTTAGAAAATCGAAAGATTCTTTTTTTTAATATTCTGATGAGGTCAACTTAACAAAGAAAATTATATCAAGAAAAAGTCATTTATAAATAGAAACTTTTCGAAAAATATAAGTTCGTAATCAATAGTCAACATCGAAAGAAGACGACATTTCTAATCTATTTCTAGCGTTTTTTATTAGTCCGAGTAATTCTATTGAAAATCAAAGTTCCGGAACTCGATATGCTTCTCTCTGTTTGATGCTTTCTTACAATAAGTTTTATTATGAACTTGTCATCTAAATCATACCCATTCAAAAACAATGAATTCTTTACAGGAGAATAATAACCCATCACAATATCATCTTTGATAATACGTATTAAAATTTTTGAGTTTTCCATTAAAATAGCCATATATTTGAAATCTGATGTTGTGTATGTCGTACTCAAGTAAAAGCAAAAATGATTGACGTCACTAACTTAAATGTCGGAGAGACACAATTAAAAAAGTTCTATTATATCTCATTTTAGAATTCTCTTTTTTTTTTAATACTCTGAAAAAATACATGTAATTATGTATATTTATTAATAGGAAGATTAATTATTTTTTCAGTGCATAAGATAAGACAAACTTTCATTTATTTCAAAATAATTAATGAGCATTAATTCATAGTTGTAAGGATAAAATAAATATGAGTTTCATATTACAACATAAGTCTCTATTTACAATAAGAAGAATCTCATCATATGTTGATATAAGAAGAGCCAAAAAAAAAGTGTTTCTATCTAATTGACAGAATTTATTATATATATAAATCTTAGAAATATAAATGAACTTATTTTCCTCTACTTCTATGATAATTATAAACAATATGATGAAAATCAGAAGTGTTTTCTTCCAAAATCGAATTATCATCAGAGTATTTATTTTATCAACGAGTACTCTTCAATCAGACGATAAACAAAATAAAATTGTAAGAAAATAATTACATGGAGATTTTTTGCTGTATAAGTATCTTTTAAATATGAGAAGCCCAACAGAAAGAAAAATAATATATATATATATATATATATGAGATCGATCGAAGAAATGAATATTAACAACCACACGGGCATAATTCATTTACTGTTTTAATGACATCCTTCGGAGAAAGAAATTAGTTAAATAATATCTTTTTTCGTAATTATCGAAGGTCATAGAACTCAATGATTTTGTATAAAAAAAAGAATTATCATTATATTATCAACAAAGGTTATTATTCACCCATAATAAATTTTCTCGTTATCCATCAAATAAATTGTTCGAGTGTAAGAATGTGAAATGCATCTTTATCGCTATTATTTCTGATTGAGGTTTTCATATCAAACATTTTGTAATACAAATATTAATGTACATAAAGCAAAAGAAACATTCTATTGAGATAAACTTGAAATATTTTCGAAGAGCAAATACTTGAAAAACTATTTCCTATTATAGAGAAATCGAAGAACAAAAAGAAAATCATGCAATTCAAACTGATTTGTTATCTCATTTGTGAATGCAATTTTTTGAAGAGAATGACAATTAATAGAAGAGATTGTTGTAATCATTAGTTCTATTATAAGAACAAGACAAAAGGCATAGAAAACAAAAATCATTTCGAAATATTCTTCTTGAAAAGTCTAATCATTATTAGACTACATAAAATGAAATGAATACATAAGAGCTATGCTGAACATTCTAAACAATATATTATCACAATTTTCTTAAAAATCTATGAAATCAATATTTTGTTATTAATATATAATAAGAACAAATCAATGGATACATATGTCCTCTCCTTGCAATGTTACTAACAATCACCTATGTTCTTTCTTTCCTTGAATTGTGGGCAGATTTATTCATACTAACAAATTTCATATTTTTTATTACGCCCGTTTATTTTGCTTATTACTATTCGTGTCACGTTAATAACCATACTTTGTTTATCTATTCTTCATCATGCACACTTTCTTTAATATTCGAGTTCTTCTTAATGGCTACATTCAGTCACTCACTACTTTATATTATTCTCATTTTTTTTTCTCTTATCTTTTTTTATTCATTGTTATTCTTCATTTCCTGTTCATCATCACTTCAATATATTGGAATATCTTCATTTATTCTTAAGTCATCTTATGATGATGACATCATCTACCATTTTATAGTAGCATCTAAGATTATACTCAATTGCCCATGTAATTCTCTCACCTTTTGAACTTTATTGAGTCATATAATCATATGAGATTACTCAATCAAACAAATGACATTTTTAATCTAGACTAAAAACGAATATTTTTCGAATAAGATCAATTCTATAGAAATTACTAAAAATTTGATGGTTTTCACAAGATTTTATTTTTCATACAAGATAAACATGATATTCAAAATTAAAGTTCAAAAGTTTTGTCGTAGGGATAATCAATGTTTCAGCGTCAATCAGTTCTTATTAAAATTTTAAATGCTACTCTACAAGTAAAATTTTTCTGAATCATATGTTCTAATGAAATATAAAAGTTCCAATGACTTCTTTTTTTGCGTGTTAATTTGAAATACCATACTTATTCTTAATAAAAAAAAATAACAAGTACATTTAACAATTAAAAACTTGACATATTACTTATATATTAATATTTTACATGGAAGTAACTGTATTTTAATGACATTGGTTTCTGTTTTTGGCTGATACCAAAAATATCTGATATCCAAATAGTTCTATCTTATGTCGCCACACTGTCTATAAGAACAAAAAAATAATTAAACGAAGGAAAACTAACGAGGCATTGAGTCCATGGAAAAATCGTTAATTTTTTGTTTCAGCTCATTAATTTCTAAAAAAAATTATGATCTAAATATATAAATGTAACGAGACAAGAAAAAGAATATCCTTAAGTAACTTTTACATTTAAATATAGTATCTTATTTAATTACGCATTCAAGAAAATAGACTTTGTCCTTATATTTATTGTCTTTCGAATAATGTCATCTGAATATTTCTAACTTATTTAACGATTTATTTAATTAGAAGAATCGAATCATGCTTTTTCTTGTCTATATATCGGTCACTAATTGTCATTGAAAGAATGGTTATTTTTTTGTATTTAAAAGACCATAAATATGTTGACAATAATAGCAATTAGTATAAATAAACAATATCTTTTTTTGTGTGTCTATGAAACTTATACAGAGATGAACCTAGACATTAATTATATTAATCATCTAGTTTTGAATAGAAAATAATCTCCAAAGAAGTTCAGTCCTAGATGATATGACGCAGTGATATATATATATGAAATATATTGAGCAAAACAAAAAGAAATAGAACTTTCTAAGTAATAAATCTAATTAATATGAACATGCAATGAGATTCTTATTCATGGTTTGTAATTAGAAAGCGAAAACAAGAAAGAAAAATAATAATGAATATAATCCTACCGGTAATAATTAAAAATGGTGTTCATATCTATTGTCGATTTGAATTTATTGGCTTCGTTTTATGATACTCTTGAGTGTGGTTTTATTCTAATGAATTGTTTTTTGAATGTAGTACTTTAACTCGTGGGATCACGTTGCTTTATGAGCTTTTTCTTTTTTCTTTTTTATCAATGAATTAAAAAAAGAAGAAAGAATAAGATGATTTGTTTCTTTTCTCAGTTTCCGATTCATATTGTGCAAAGATCGATGCTGATGTCTCCAGATAAACAGAAAAAAGAGAAATATACAGAAAGAGAGAGAGAGAGGCAAATAGGAAAAAAAGATAAATGAGCTAAGTCAATCAACAACATCTTCTTTGCCATGCTATAGAAGTTTTTTTTCTCTCTCTCTTCGCTTCGCTATGTTTCGGTCTAGTTATATTTGTCCATATTGATAAAATAACACATAGAGTCATCTGAGAAGACAAGAAAAATTGATGATATAACGATCATATTGGTAATTCTTTCTCGATTAGTTTTCTTTAAGTAAACGAACAAAAAATCAATTTTATGATCAATATTAAAACGAATAAATAGAAAAATTATTAACAGAATCGTGATGTCAACATGTCGCTGCAGGAAGTCTACATAAACGCTTGAGTGAATGACAAACGAATATGTTTAACCCGGTGTTTTCTATTCATAATTCATCTCGATCTGTCAACAAGAAGTCCTCAACAGTTTTTTTTTCTATGCGTCTTATGATAACCTTGTGAGTTTGTTATAAATGACGATGAAGAAGAATATCATCATTTGTGAATACAAGGATAATCGCTATCGTTGTCATCATGAGAAAATATACCTAACGTTGGCCAGATGCTAGCATATAATGTGCGTATACACTCATAAACTATATTAACAAAATGATTTTTTTTTATTTCTGGAAAACGTACAACTAATACTTACTGTAAAATATATAAATTGAAGGTTTTTTTTGGAATATATGACTATGTTAATTCACACGTCTTTCATACTTGTCGACGTCTTCCTGGGTCTAATTGAATGATTCTTTCTTGTCGTTGTCTATTTGTGTGTCTATGTCCCTGATACAGCGTATGCTTAGTGCTACTAAGTGTTAACCTTTTGTCTTCTAGACAAGCAAGAAAGAGAGCGCTTGGCATCGACTCGAAAAGAATAAGAAGAAGAAGAAGAAGAAAACGAGAACAAGGAAAAGAACAAGATGAAGTAAACGAGAAAAAAGACACGAGTACAAGTATAAGAATAGAAAAGAAAAGAAAGACTGAAAACGCCATTTATTAGCGGACCATCGACTTTCTTTTGCCGTCTTTCCTTTTGTCACTGTTTTATATTATATCGACTTACTGCTTCTATTGTTGATGGAATTGTTCATTATCGTCATCGATTGAGTGCATCTATATGCGTAACTTAACAAAAAAAAGGATTGAGCGCAAAATAAGAAAGGAAACTATACTGTCTCTTATGATTTAATTCGTATATGCCTATAATTCATTTTATTGAAAGCGTCCTCTCATCATCGCTTTTTTCCTTGATTTTCCATTACGTTCTCAATGATTACAATTGCGGCAAACAATTCAATAATGATAACATCGAAAAAAGCATGCTAGAAAAGCTTAATCCATTGACGCTTTGTATTATCATGTCTCTAATGTTCTAATCAGAAACTCGTCCAGCAAATATCGCACAAGATATACTTGTGAATGCACTTTTTTTTTTCTTCTTCTTTTCTAGAAGGATTACTTTGTGTAACATCTATTTATTCACAAGTAACCTATATAAAATGAAGGATGTTATACTAATCGTCGCTCGAACGATCAATCATCATTGATTGTGTGTAACTGTAACTGAATCAGATGCGAGGGCAGAATATGTTTGCTATTCTTTTTACGAATCGTTGCTTTTCCAAAACGAGTAACAGCTGCGTTCCATATGATTAAAGTGTGTCATCAAAATGAAAACAAAACAAAAAAAAACCGGAAATGTGAAGGACAAATGTTTTTTTTTTCGTTTCAATAAATTATTAATTGTTCATGGGTTTAAACTAAATAAGATCTCTCAAATAGTTGTATGACTTCTCACAAGGTCGATATTAATTGGTAAGTCTTTCGTTGATGTTGATGCTGTTTTAGCACGTGCTGCAGTAATAGCTTCTTTAGCCCATGGATCATAATGAACGACAATAACAGGTCGATCTCGTTCTTCATAAATATTTCTTATACGTTGACGTAATCGAGAAAATGGTACGGCTGTATCAGGTGCAATTAAAAATGTTTGTCGTAATAGATAGTGATCACGTAAACTTGGTTGTTCACGACGCCAACTTTGTAAGATATAAGCAGGAGGTTGTTGTTCGATTTGTTGTCGAATTGTTGGTGGTGAAACAACGGCTGTTACAGCCATGTGAATCAAGTAAAGAAATGCTTTATGTGAATGAAAACTGAATGGTTGCGCGTGTTTGAGATGGCTTCTTTAATTTTCAGAACGAGAAAGATTGTTTGTATTGTAAGAAAGGAATGAAAAGAAAGAAATCACAATTATTTTTTGTTTTGCTTGACAAGATGAAAAGTTCAAGTGAAACTTGACGTAACATTATTTAGTACTAAGCCATAGCAAAAGACAATAAATTTCTCTTTTTTTTTTTCTTTTTCAAACATTAGTCTATTATTATTTTATTCAAGAATTTTTTTTTCAATTTATTATACAATACTCCCTCCTATCGATGGAGACTCAAGTCAACATAGTTATTATTTATAAAGGCTAATACAAATTTTCATATTTTGACAAAATTTAATTATACGGAGATGATTAGAAATTATGTTAATTTTTTACAATAATTATATTTTTTGCGTAGAAAATGAACAATTGGCTAGATTATGTAGTTTTTCAATTACATAAAAAATCATGTTCCTCTAATTTTCTTTTCCGTTATTCAATGAGTATACAAACGTTAAGGCTAATATTATCTTAGTGCAAACATAGGGTTACTTCCTTATGTTTACATAACACACTTCTAACATGAACGAAAAAAAAAAGACTTACAACAGACAATTGTTTTTTACATTATAATAAGAATGTTTCTTGAAAGTCATCATTGAAATTATAAAGAATTGCGTAGATAAATATCAAATTGATATTTATAGTATAAATTCAAATATTGAGGCAACATATGTTTCTTAACTTATTCTGACATTGTATTTTCGTTGAAGGAGTTACATCCTCAGGTTGATATAGTACGAATTGTGAATAAAAAATGAATGTATATAGTTATAAAAATGGAACAACGAGCATATCGCACTATTTCATTTGATGTATATTCTATGGAAATAATTATAATCGTTTCCTGATGATAAATCTAGCTGACGGAAAACTTAGCATAACAGATATAAAGTATTTTTGATAAAAAAGAAAGAAGAAGAGAGACATCTAAAGGATTTTTCATTGTCTGATGATTGACATTATTATGTTTTGTAAAACGATATAAAAAAAGAAACTATTTCCTTTTTTTTTTAACAATAGTTCTGATCATTTGCGCACTCGAATGAATACAACAATCTATATTTCTATTTTGCTTGATTGAATAAAAGCGTTTTACCATCACACAATATGAATTGATGTATTCATAGATTTTTATATGTCATAGATCGACTTTCTTGAATCAAAAAAAAACAGTACAAAGTACATGACAAAGATATCCCAAATCAAATAAATAACTCTATTGTTTTTTGTTAAGCCATAATAATTCGAATTCTGCTTTATCAAAAAAAAAAAATCAGAACAATAAAATTATGCGAGCATTAACTTTAAAAATTTTCATTTTTATGAAAAACAACACAAAAGTCTGCATCAATCAAAAATTTATTTAAATTGATGTACCATTGATAAACTCTGGTACATAAGTCTACAGACTTTTCTGTTAAAATTTAATAACTTTAGCATAATCTAATATTCGATGAAAACAAGTTCTACATCTTTCCAAATATGAATAACTTGTGTCTAGATATTCTTTCGAACAATCTATGATTAATGAGCTATTTAGAGGTATAATTAAAAGCTAATGTTTTTTTAAGAAATACGCAAGTCAATATTCAATCTAATCATTAATGATAAACATATATGTTGCCGTACTATTTCTTATAATTAAATGCTTGAACAATGGAGAAATTATGATTTCAAGGTATTCACAACTGAAATTATTGGACTGGATGGTAATTAAAGAAGAATATGAAGTTGATAGTCAAAGAAAAACAATCACAACAACATTTTTATCATGATGTTCATAGTTATAAGACTCTCTCCTCAATATTTCAGGAACTTATTTTTAAATCACATTACAGGAAAACTTCTTTTCTATGTGATGTAGAATGAAATAAATTTATATAAACATCTAGTATTTTATTCTGGAATAGATATTAATTTTTGCTCTTCTGCTTTAGATATTTCAATATACTCTTTTAGTTATTTGTATGTATTTTACGTTTTACTCCTACTCGAGTTACACTATTTTTTTTTTCATGTGCTTGACATGTACAAATTACAAGATATGTCTCTATCATATGGCTTTCTTTCTATAGACAGACGCTTGAGTATGTGCATGAGTTACGTCCACACTTCATGATGGAAATCATATGGATGGGCATGCCTAAAATGATCAATTATAATAAAATAAGCACATCTTTTCTGCTCAATATAACATAATACTTCGTGTCGTTAAGAATGTCTGGATCTAATGATCCATGTAGACTGCCTTTTTTGTGCGACTTGCTACAATCTTTATTATGTAAAATATGAGTTTCGATTACGAATCAAATCATTTTAAACGTATATCTGAAAAAAAACTAGAAAACTTTACAAGCCATAAGAAATTTCGAATGACAAATTTCAGCTTCAACTATCATAAAATTTTACAATTTTCATTTTATTGTTTTCTAAACAAGCACCTTTTGAGTTCTGTCTGATATACCTCAGGCTTTCCAAGTTCTGTTGCAGACAGCAAATTCACCCACATCCATATAGATTACCACGCAGGCGTTAAGGTCGAATTTAATTAATAGATTAACACTTGAAGGCAAGACGGCTACGGAAATAATTATAAGATAAGACAGTTTTATTTTTATCATGAATACCAGACCTATTTCTTTGATGGTTAATAATTTATGACAATAGTTTCCAAAAAAGCAACCATAATATTCAGCTTTTTATTGATGCTTGCTGATGCGTTATCAACTTTTAAATAGTTGACAGCTACGGACATATATATCGAAGAAAGAGTTAAAACATTACACAGAAACTTTTCTAATATTCAAATGCATAAGTGAAAATATTCATCACATGACTTTTTCGTGTAAAATATTCAAATTTTTCATGCCCAACTTGAATTGTGATGGAAAAACTTCTGAGTTGTTCATGGTTATCTCTCTTATCTTTTTTTGATTGTTTTTCACTTCTCGACGACACACTACAATCAATCCAGCTGACATTTTAATTATGAATATTGGAAAATATTCTCTAGTTTTCCTAATCTTGATATATTTCTCTCATAATAAGAAAAGAAAGTGTGATTTTTGGATATTTTTTTTATTATGAGTTTGATAAACAAAAACAAAAATAATCGATAGTCGTCATTTCATTTAAAAAAATAATTTTTTATGCGAAGTACATATTTACAAAAAAAAATAATAAGTTTCTTTTATCCTATTGAATTAATGTTGTAACATGACGAATAATGTTATGTAATAAATTTTTCATTGATATACGATTAATTAAATGTTGAAAAAACATTTTATCTAATTTGATTTGAATGATTTTTTCTTGAATATTTGATAATAACATAAGCAGTTCAGCTAAACGACGATATTTTGAATTTTTTGTATATTCAGTTAACATAAATAAAGCATCTTTATGATATTTTTCAATTTTTACATGATCATAAAGTTCATGACGTTTTGCTAAATTATAAAAAAAAATAAATTATTTACAATTTTAATAAATGATTTTACGTACGATTATTAAAAATAACTATTAATTTAAGAAGTGTATATTCTGTTTGATCAATTGAATGAATCATTAATTCTTTAACTATTGCTTGAAATAATAAATATTGATTATTATTATCATCATCATCATCATATGAATCGATTTCATCTAAAATAATAATTAATCAAAATAAAAAAAAAATAAATATTTAATAAATTACTTTGATTAAGAAATTTTTTCATTTCAGCTGATGTTAAAATAAATAATAATGACCATGATTGTTCAATTAATATTAATTGATCATATTCTTTTAATTCTTTAAATGATGGTACTAAATAAAGCCAACGTATTGATTCAAGTAAAACAAATGAAGCTGTTTCACATATAACTTTTGATAAATTATCATCATCTATAATATCAAAGAAGAAAAATTTTTTTTTTATTAAAGATAACATAATTCGAAATATTTTACTAAGTGATATTTGTGTTTCATCACTATTTGAAAAATCAGATGATATAGGATCCGATGATGAACTACATTTCGATATATTAAAAGATTGTTGTGGTAGAAACATTTGAGATGTAGACCATATTGGTGATGATGTACTAAATAACAAATAAAATAATTTATATTTAAAAATATCTCTTGCAGATTTATATTTCTGTTAATGAATTAATATAAAATAAAGCTGGACATATACAGATTTTTGTCAAGGTATGTATTTATAGTGTCCAGCTCTTATATAAAATAACTTACCTAATAAATTCAAATGAAATAAACAAATAATTACTTACTTATTCATAGGTAAATTTCGAAAACCATATGGCATAGTCACTTGTAATGACTCTGCTACATACCCGACAGCTGGTGGTGTCCAACATTGTATTCGAGGAAGTGAGGAATTTGGTATTACTCGTTTAACTCCATGACGTGGTACTCGTTCATTTTGTACAGCTTAAAAATAAAAACAAAAACAGATAAGTACATCTTACATTACTATAAAAGACATTTGAAAAGTTTTTCTTCTTTGTTTTTTTTGGTTAAGTATAATGATGAATAAATCATTCTTACCATTAGGTTTCATATTTACAGCTAGACAACGTTGAAAACGACATGCTTGACATTGATTTCGTCGATTGACATCAACTTGACATGTTGAATCACCTTTACATTTATATTCTATTTTACGTCTTTTTAAAAAAAAAAACTACAATTGAAAAATTTTAATTAAAGAAAAATTTTTACCTAACACTTCGTTTAAAAAATCCTCGACAACCATCACAACTCATAACACCATAATGTTTTCCACTTGCTTTATCACCACATACAGAACATAAAGACAAATGACGACGATTTGTTGGAACAATACGAATAGGTGACGATGATGATGATGACATCAATGAAGCAACGTTATCTAAATTCAAAAACAAAACAAAGAAAGAATTTATGTTGATCTCTCTCTCTCTCTCTCTTTCTGATACAGCAGGATATCGTTAATTGACCTAATTGAAGTGGCACAAACCTTATTGTCATCATTCGATTACGTTCTCACAAGGTGACAAACACTTTCAATTATGCAAATGACACCTGCTGATCGATACTAATTCACTTTAATGTACCGCATTATTTCACAGCTTTTTTTTTTCTTTTCTCTTGAGTTACATCATTATATTAAATCTCGTATATACGATTCTGTTAGCAGCTCATCTTTTGAGCAAGCTGACAATCGAACAACAATTTGTTTGATCCTTATGAAGTCAAGTGAAGATGATCCATAAGCTTAAAAAAATATATATATTCGGTGTCTTAATGCGATCTTTCAACAACAATTATGTCACATTTAAATGGAAAAAAAAAGTGGAATGTCTTAATACATACGCAATGTACACGCGCGCATCCACCTAGAAGACATGTTTTTATAAAAGCTTTTTATATTTTGTTTTTTTTCGCAAAGCGACACAACAATTGTGTCATCGTGTGATAAGACGTTCGTTTTTCGTGCGAAATTCACCACCATTTATATTTCTAACTCATTCTTTATGTTACGCTTCGGTAAATTGAGGAAAAAGATAGAAAACATCGATAAGCATACGATCGATATGGAATGATCATTTTTTTTTTTCTTGTTATCGATATTTCACAGATATAAGAAGATTTTTCTGGTATTTCACACTATTTATAGCGAGATAAGGAAAGAAATAAATTAATTTCTGAACAATTTGAATAGAAAGAAAAAAAAAATCGATTGAAAAATACTTTTTCTTCATAATGTTCTCGTTCTCTATGTGAAACTATTGTGAACTTTCTAGCAAAAAAAAAAAACAATAAAAACTAATGGATATTATCTCGATTATAGGTTTCCAAGAAAGTTTTTCATCGTCTTTCAATCAAGTTTATCTTTGATAAAAATTAATTTTGCTTAACCTCATAAATAGTTTTATTATTTCATCACACGCTAAACTCAATAAATCTATCAAAACAACTGTAGAAATCCATGGAAAACACTTAATTTGTAAATAAATTCTTGTTCTGAGAAAAAAAAAAATATCATTGATCTGTATTTTATGAGAAAAATAACGAATAATTATACTTACACATTCTTTTTAATAAAAAGAAATGATCGGCATGCAAAAGCAGATTATCGAATGTATTTGTCGATAAAACGATATGAACGTTTAATTGACTATATAGCTTTATGAACAACAAGTAGAGAAAGAAGAGAGAAAAAAAAATTGATCAAATATGCAATTGAAAATAAATATTTCAACCAATCGATGACACGACTATTCGGAGAAAAAAAAAGTTTCAAAAATTTTATCCAATGAAAATGCATAATCTTTCATGGTTTTCATAGAAACAATTCGAAAAACTTTTTTTATTGAAACTAGTTCTATTCGATATTGAAAGTAATTACAGATTTTGTTAATAATTTGCTATAATATTTGATTAATTTAAACGCTTCTGTTCGTTTTAACACAATTTTTTAAAAATTAAAAATATATTCAAACATGTTAACACCAAGACGGCGATGTGACATAAATGTTTTATTGCTCAACATTTTGCAAAAAGAATCATCGGAACACCTCTATTGATTACGAAAAAATAAGATTTTTTTCGACGCGAATACAATGCTTCTGCCCTTCTTTTGAAGATTGGCCATGTAGAGCTCTTCCCTCTGGAACAAAATCATTCACCCGCCTTTCAGTATTGAGTTACTCTTCGAATTAAATATCGAAGTTATAAAATATTTATTGTCAAAAGTAGCATAAAATGGTGTCTCATATAATGAAAACATTATTGATCGATAAGAAATATTTGCTTTTATCAATTGGTATATAGATTGAAACAATGATGTTAGAAATAATTTAACTATTATATGATAATTCAAGTGGAATACCCACTCATTATGGATGAATAAGTAGTACTACAGAGCGTAGAAAAAGTAAAAGAATCAAAATACAGAGAGAAGATTTATTATTTGTAAGTTCATTGGAGAATATCTAAACCAGGAGAAAAATTATATTTTAAAAAAATGATTATTTGATAAACCTATTTCATAGTATAAATAAATTTTTTATGATTTTATGAATCATTAATAATATATTCAGAGATGAAACAAAAGAAATTTTTATTATCGAAAAATATGATATGTATGTAAAAGCACTTATTAACTTATTCTATTTCAATATGAAAAACTTGGAAAGTAGCGCTATATATAACTTGAACATAAATACAGAAAGAAAACGAAATATTTATGAATCAGAACTTGAATAATGTACGAAGATGACGACAACGAATGTTTACCTATACCTCGACGGTAATAGTTTAATAAAATATTGAACTTTTTTTTTTATTATAAAATTTTATTTCATAGTTCGTTAGTAAATCCAAGAGTAAATCATTTTGATTCTGATAATGAAAATTCTCCTTTTGAACAACGACAATCACGTTTATTTCTTAATACTTCTACTAGTACAGATAGTGGTGTTGATGAAAATATTCAAACATCTGTACAATTAATTGCTTTATATGAAAAAACAGTTGAATTAGCTGCAAAAAATAAAATCAATGCAAAAAATGCATTTCATTTTCCATTTGTTGAACGATTACAAGATATATTAGACATTATTGCATTTGATGATAAAACAGATTCTTCTCATGATCATCATGAACCTAATTTTGTTAAAGCTGGATCAGTTATTGATACAAGGTAAAGGGAAAAAAAAAACTTTTCATCTATAAAACTTTTTTTTTTTATGAAATTTTCTTTAGTGCAAAAATTTATGGATATCGTGTTGATGCTCTTCATACAGAAACACAAAAACTTAATGGAAGTATACAAGAAAAACATGAAGAAGAATCGAATACTACACATTCTGAACAAATAGAAACAACAAAAAAATTAACACAACATATTAAACCAAAAGCAAGTTCTTATCTTGTTACAGATTTATCAACAATTTCACTTCCATATGAATTTGAATTTCATCCATGTCAACCATCAAATATGTGTCAATGGCCAGGTGGTGTTGGAATTGATTCATTATATGCCGATATGATTTCATATACAATGTATTCATCAAGTGATTTTCCTCTTATAAATGGCTTGATTAATTTAAATAATCAAATTAATAAAGAATATGATAATAATGATACAATACTTGATATAACTTTGAAAACAATCTATGATTTAAATCCATTACGAGAAGTAATTAAAGATAATGAAGGAAAAGATCATGTTCTTGGTAAAACAAAAAAAAAATAATAAATTTTCAATTAAATAAATAAATATTTTTGATTAGGATGTCAAGTATTACGAGAATTTTCATTTAATGAAGATTCAACACAATCTTATATTGAAACAATTGATGAATGTTCAATTATGGATAGTGTATTAATGAATTCATTAGATAATCATGAAATATTAGATGAAGTACGTGTTAATGATTTAAGTGAAATACGTGATGATCCATCGACTTTCTATTTTCAAGAATTACAATCAGCTCATGTAAGTTAATTTAATTGAAAAGAACTCTTTTTTTTTTAATTTTGAAAATCTATTTTAGACATTTCCAACTACAATGATATCTATGGATATGACATTAATGCATAGTAAAGTATCATTTGTTGATCAAATACCTCAACTACTTCGTGATAAGGTAAATTTTTTATGCAACAAACTCAAGAGTCTACTTTTTATTTAATTCGGATCCGGTTAAAACTATTTATGTAATTGATATTGTTTGCTTGCTCTTGATTATTCTAGACTTTTGGTGTTAATGCATACATCTAAGTATGCTTTATTCATATCTGAAATCAGACTTACTCGGCACAGTTTACTAAGTCAGATAAAAGAAATGTTTATTTAAATTTGTAGATTTTTGCCTAGTATGATTTTTTTGTTATTTGTAGATTAGAAGGATGTTAGTTTTGCTTGAAAGTTATATAGGTAGAAAGAAATGTACCTTTTGAACACTGTTATAAAAAAAAAACATTTTTCAATTTAACATGCGACACTATTGATCATGTCGGTTTCAAAATTTTCAGCTAAAATATTGAACTGGGGTAATGTTTTCAAGCTTTTACAATTGAAACATGAATATGTAGTCTTACAGTTAAGTTAGAACTAAGGCTTCTATTATTCTAAAGCGTGAGTATCTTATTCAGATAATTGTAAATTTAAGAAAGTCGTTATTGATATAGTGTTTTCAATGAAATTTATCTTTTTTCTTTTAATTTCTAAGACTGATGTATCAGAATATAGTTATTTTGATTCTCTTAAATTGAAATTATTTGCTGGACCTTATTTATGGAAATATACAAATCTACTACCTGATATAATTAAATCTGTTTCAATATCTGAACAACAAACATCTATAAATCGTACTCGTATTTATTCAAAACGACATTATAAATTGAATTTATTAAATGAAAAACGAAATCAATCATTAAATAAATTAATGAGTGTTAATTCATGGAGTCGTAAATCATTTAAAAAACGAAAAAGAAAAATTTTATCAACAACACTTCGTCAAACTCATAAATATTATTTATATGAAAAAAATCATTATCAATTAAAACTTTCAAGAAAATTACGTCCATTAACTGATTTATCATGTTTAAATTATTTTCCTGATTATAATCTACAAAATTTAATCAATATTAATGAAAATTATTTAATAGATGATGAAAATAATTATAATTTCGATCCAATGGATTATGATAATCCATTGTCTGAACAACCTCAATATGATTTTAGTCGTCCTATACAATATGATAAAATTGACTATGATAAAAATTTTGCTAAAATTGATGCAAAAAAACTTCAAATTGAATTATATGATGAATATAATCGTCAATATACAAATACATCAAATCCCGTATCATTATCAACATTATGTATTAAACTTATTGATCAAGGTATGATTTCATATGAAAAAGATCAAATTGTATCTGCATTTTATTGTATGTTAAATAATTGTAATAAAAATCATTTATATATGAAACCTAATTCACAAAATGATGATCTTATTATACAAAAACAACCGTTTGTTGATTCCACACAACTTATTTATTCACATTCGATAGTTTAATTTTTATTTTTATTGTTATATAAAGTGCATCTTCTTTTTTAGTTATTTGTTAAAATAGAAATATAATCAAACAAAAAATAAAAATAAAAATAAAATTATCTGTTTATTTTAAAGGTTTGATTTAGTTTTTCATATCAGCAGTATAATCATTGATGTTAGTATTCAATTCACGAGAAAACATTTTAAAGTGTCAAATAGCTTTTGAGGCAGAGCTATGTGCGCATCATGTACATTCTCATGACCTATAAATAATCGGAAAAGTGTTTGTGTTAATAGTTTATTATTGTCAAATTACTGTATTTTTAACCACTCTTTTGATTTACTTCTATTCTGAAATAAGAACACCAAATCTACCGTTACATCTCAGAGATGTTGAAGTCATGCTTTTACTATAGCTGTATCTTAGGATAGGAGCGACGACAAGATCTGAGATATTCATAAGAAACTATTCTCGTTAAGGACTGTCTTTGTAATTCATGTATTTCTACGTTATCTATGCATATCAGCACTAGTTTTAAGTACAGAACTGTAAATTGGAAAAATTATACATCTTAGTTAGATATATATATATGACAAAAATTTCATTTCACTACACCAGAAAAGTATGAAAAATGTTGTTGACAATTTATCCTCAGTTATTATAAGACACTCTTTAAGCCACTCATTCTAAGGACATGAAATAAGAATAAATCTCGGTTAGCTCAGTCGCTTAGTTCACAATACAAAATGTATTAAAAAGACTTCTGACGCTTAACATGACAAAACAGATAACATAAAGTTGAAGTTTATGATGGAGGGTACACTAAACTTTGCTTTATAACGATCTCCTCCTTCTTGTAGACTTTATTGTTTTTTCAAGTGTCAAGATCATTAAAATGAAGGCAGTATGAAAAAATCTAGTCGTCAGTATATTTGATAACTTGGTTTTATCCATTACATCTGTAAAGACAGTTGATCATAAATACTGATTCAAATAGATAATTAAACGGTCAATCGACAGTGTTCTGGAGAAACATATTGATATGCGTTGATGGAGGTCTCGTACTCATAAATTCTGTCATATCTGCTTCCATCATGACAGTAAAAGCTTTATTCGAGGAAAACGTAAATATCATGTAGGGATAAGCATTTTATCATCAACCGTAAAAATGATTATTGAATTTTTGCTTAACATATCGATTTTTTGTTGATCACCAACATTCGAAGCGTCGCATATTTTGCACTCGAGTGAAACATTAATGCCATCTAGCTTTTTCTTCTTTGTCAATGTAAAGATCAAAAGTTATTATTTGCTACCGCGATAATCTTAAGAAGTGAAAGTCAGAAAATACTTGTTCAAACACAAGAATAAAATCTCATGATCGAATCGATAGCATCAGTTATCTTATAAAAATCAACCACAAAAGGCAAGTTTTTGTGGACTTTTGGTTTTTTTTCAAATTTTGAGATTAGTAAAATGACAACAGCAGATGATCGATAATGAATCAGAGAGATAATTAAGCAATCAAACGCCAGTGGTCTTTAAAACCATGTTTACATCCGTTGAGAGAGTTCTCTAAATAATGAATTTCACAATGGATACTTCATAGTTTTTTCCGACTCCGATCATTTGATTGAGCGAAAGATAACGTTTTCGAATTATGATGATAAAAAAAAAAACACCTGATTTTAGTATAACATAGTTATCCTTTTGCAGAAAAGATTATTCATTTTTTTTTTATAGAAAACATCAATTTATCCGACAATTGACAGTGAAAACATTGAACCACATTTAGTAGTCAAGTAAAAGTCCAATACTGTCTAGTTTATCTGAATAACTGTACTAACCATATATTATCATTATTTCATAATAAATAAAAAAAGCTTGCTTATATAGAAAATAGTGTCAAACACCACACCAATATAAGAAAATAAAATTCAATTGGATACTATTAGACAATTGACAAAAGAAAAAAACAAGAATCACCATCACCAGAGTTATTTATAAGAAAGTAAAAGTTGTAAATCATCGATTGATTGTCTTCTTTCAACTGATCGAAATCCTATTTGTTTAAGAAATTTTTTCGAATATAATTCTTTTGGATTTTCTTGTTCTTTAGTTATTGTTGTCATATTCATGAAAAGATTAAGTGCTAATGTAACTTCATCATGTTCATCATTAGGCACAATTAAAATAAGAAGACCATTTCCATTCATTGGTAATATATCATATGCTTGTTTAATTTTTTCTTTTAATAAACCATCTTGTCTCCAAATAATAATGACATCTGCATCTTTATCGATTGAATCAATTGAAATATTCGAATAATTTGTTAAATCAACTAATTGTTTAATACGTAATAGCATAAGTTGAGTAATAGAATCTTTCGATGAATTGTTAAGAAGAATATTATCAAATTCAGGCATATTTTTATAAAATTCTTGATCGATATTATGTAAAATTTTTCGATTTGGAAGAAGAAAATTTCGTGTAAATTTTGTTAATTTATAAGAAAAATTTTCATTATTACGTTCTAAAAAATTCATTGCTGTTAAACAGTCAAGTATATCTTGAAGACATCTTGATTCATTTTCAATATAATGTAAATTTAAATGTTTAGCTATATCAAAACATGATAAACCATCATTATATGATAAAAATAGATCAAATATTTTTAATTCCATCGATGTAAATATGATACGTGAACGCATAAAATTTTGTGCTATTTCAAATAAATATTGTTCACTATCATATATAGATGATGAGGATGTCATCTAAAAAAATAAATATATTTATTGATTCTTTTTTTTTTCTTTGTACAGAAGGAATTTAGCGAGCAAAATTTATTGTCCATAAACGAGCCATTCGTTCATAATCACTACGTTCATGTTTATATTGTAAACCGAGTTCTTTCATAGCACAATGATCTAGATGAGAAAAAAAAATTAGAATTCGAAATAAAAAGGACTAACATGGAAACTATCTTACCTGGTTCTGAACTTTCAGCTTCATATTTTTGCTAGAAACAGACTTCGATGAAACTAAGAAAAAGCCTTGAAGCGATCGTGCTTATGAACTGTTGGTCCAAAGTTATAGCTGTTTTACTGGATCTTTAGCTTACGGTATCAGCAAACATTTTTGTAAAAATTGATATATCTCAAGTCATTTAATTTCGCTATGGATACCATGCCATAAGTCAAAAATTCAGTAAAGCGGCTATAACTTTGAACCAACAGTCCATAAGCATGAACACTTCAAGATTTTTCTTAGTCTCATTGAGGCCTATCTATAGCCAAAATATGAAGTCGAAAGATCGGAATCAGCTGCGATAGTTATCTCGTAAGAATATGATGAATTGTTATAAATGATAAATTTCAAGTATGAAAATATGAATAAAAAAGAATAAATGCAACGTAAACTAAAATATACTTCTCATTTACCGATAGTTTGTAATCTCATTAATATCAAATATTTAAAATAATGAATCAGTTAAAAATGATAATTCTTTATTCGAATGCAAACAAGCCTCATATTACAAACGAAATTTTCGAAATCCTGATGATATATTCTTATATCGATATCAAAAAATGTCTAAAAATATTTTAGAATGTGATGATCTTGAAGGAATGAATAAGATATTCTCTTCAACAGCAATCCCATGCTCACAATCCGAATAGTCAATGTAGTAAAAGCAATATAAAAAAAAAACATAAAGAATGTATAGAATTTTCGTACAGCCATCATGTGATTATTAATCAATCTTTGATAAATGATTTTTATGAATGCGAATAGTTTCTAATACTGAATTAATGCTAAAATATGAGATTAAACAATTTTCTCATAGATTATTATTTTCATTCGGTTAACTTTGCTTTTTATTGACTAAACAAGACATCATGTTTCAACTATAGTTTTAAAAAGATTGAAAGAGATCATATTGCATTCATTGTAATTTTCGAAACTATCAAGATTTAAATTAAAATTTTTTATGTTTTTGTTTTGCTCGACAATATCCAATAAAAAATGTCCAATCCAGGCTTCATCGAAACATGTATCAATTAGAATAAAAACTTATCTATGGGAAGTTTTTTCAAAGTTTTATCCACATTGATTTCTACCAAAAAAAAAAACAATACGAAATTATAACTCAGTCATTTTTCTTTTGGAAGTTATCTTTAATTATTGTGAAATAAATGAAAATATTTTATATTTTTGAGAAAAAAAACCTACTGTTGAATAATACAACATGAAAAGTCTAAGTTATGAGAAAAGCTACAGAATGGTCTAAAAGTAACCCAACAGTTTTTTGGATGAATGTATAAAAAAAACTCCTAAGAAATTCAACGAACCAGGTTCACATTGAACAAGTAAATTTGCTACTTTTTGAATAATTTGTCGAATAGTTACAGTTGGTGACCAATTTTTATCGAATATATCATGTTTAACTAATCCTGTACTTTGATAAATATTACAATGATAAATTCGTGTTTTAAATTCAAGCTGAAATAAATTAAATTGATAATGAAAAATAAATAAATGAAACGCAAAAAAAAAAAGAAAAAGTTTTTTTTCTTACCGTAGGTGGTGTAAATGGATAATCATCATCAAATGTAAGTAAAGCAAAAAAAGTACCACCTTCATAAAGAGAACCAGGTTCACCTTCGAAAACTACAAGCCATTGTTTAAGACTATCAGCTGTTGGACCAGCACTATAAAACAAAATAATTTAAAAAAAGAACAAACAATTTCGATCATACCAAGTAAATGGTACTGGATTTTGTTGAAGATCAAGACATTCACGTCGAAGTCTAAATCAATATAAATAATTAAAATTGTAAAAGATAAAATAAAATATAATTACCGATTTGTAAATGTTGGATTTGAAGATGAATTTGAAGACATTATTGAGAAATTTTTAGATATATAACTTTACATAATGTAAGTGAAGCAACAAAAAACGAATATAATTTATACGTTTTTTCTTATTGGTTATTGTCGCCCTTTTGATGATAGTTTAATGGAGGCTATGGGAGTATGTTTGCGGTTTATTGTATTGGATAATACAAATTTTGTTAAAATTATCGATTATATTTTATTGTTCATTTTTCATATTGCAAATAAATCATGTCTTCTTCATCTTCTTTTGTTAATAGTGATGAATGTTCCGTAAGTTTGCAAAATTTTGCAATTTTCTTTTATTGTTTTTTTTTGTTAAATTTTTATTTTTATTGAAGTATCAAAGTATCGAAGCAAAACGTCAGAAAAATATTGAAGATAATCTTCGTTTTCTTGCTGCACTAAAAATTAATGATGTAAGTGATACAATTAAATTGAAATAAACATTATTAATCCTTCCATATTTGAAAAACTCAGCTCTTACGAATATTTGCGTCTATAGATTGAATATAAAATGATTTTTATTATAATATATATATATAACGGGTGCGGCAGAATAAATTGCCGCCTTTTGTATTTAATTTTTTCATCATATAGTGCGTTTTATTAAAAAAGAAAAATATACCACAAGATGCAGCGTGAAAAGCTCTACAATTTACACAAGATCACTTATTTTATAGTTGCAATTTTTGTTTTTAAAATGAATAAAGTTTTGAGTGATTAAATATCAACACTGCTCAAAAATCATTTTTTTCTTATCTCATGTTATCTCATCTTTTTATCATCTAATGTTTTCAATAAAAAAAAGCAAAATATATCACAAGATGCAGCATGAAAAGCTTTACAATTTACAAAGAAGAATTTCTTTAAATAAAAAAAAAAGGATTTCTCATCCGTGTGGAAAGGATGATTTTTTCGCAGTGTCAGATATTGATCGCACAGAATTTTGCTTTTTTTTAAAACGAAAAGAACATAATTAAACTAAATTTTACTTTGTAGATTGTAGAGTTTTTCACATTGTATCTTGTGGTACATTTTGTTTTTTTTCGAAAACATAATAAGTTGATAAAGAGACGAAATAAGAAAAAAATTGTGTCTTGCTCCCATGGAAAAAAATGATCTTTGAGCAGTGTTGATATTTGATCACTCAAAACTTTATTCATTTTAAAAACAAAAATTACAACTATAAAATAAGTGATCTTGTGTAAATTGTAGAGCTTTTCACGCTGCATATTGTCGTATATTTTGCTTTGTAATAAAACGCCCTATATGATGAAAAAATAAAATACAAAAGACGGCAATTTATTCTGCCGCATCCGTTATATATGAGAAAAAAAGTAGAACAGATGTTCGAGTATATGTCAACAGGGCAATAACTGATACTAATTTAACTTTTTATATAGAATGAAATTAATAAGTGTGTTATTAATTTTTAAACTGTTGTTTTTGTTTTAGATTCGTGATGAAATTAAAGAAATAACTAGTAATACTGACACTGAATGTGTCAGTTCAAATGGACGAAGAGCAGTAAAAAAGTAAGTCATTATTAATTTTTCTTTATGTGATTTTTTTTCTTTCGTTGATATTTCAAGAAATATAAAACCAGATACTGTTCGTCGAGGTTCCAGAATTCGAAAGAATATCATTCAAAGTGAAAATATACCACCAATAGAAGAAAAACGAAAGAAGAAGACAACAAAAAAGACTGATGAAAATCAAACTCATTCTCTACCAAAAGTCAAATTAGTAAGTAAATTAAAAAAAAAACAATAGCACTATAAATTAATCATACACCTAACAGATGTTTTCTTTTTTTGCTAATATTTCAAGAGAAGTTTGAAATATTGAGATAGTAAAACTTCATTAATACATTGCTTTTCCGAAATCACAAAATATTAGTATTTGATTGAAAAATTTATATTATATGTTTATACAAGATGTTACGATCAATTTTGAGTCTATTCGATAGACCTCATTTTTAGTATTTTTTTACTTAGCGCAACAAGTTTACAACAAAGAAAATTGATCTTTGATATTAATAAACTAGAAAAATTCTTTTGAGATATTAGTAAAATGAAATCATCTGTTAGATATACGATCAATTTTGATATAATATTTATTTGATTTTAGCAATTACCTGATCATATGTTAATACGATATCATTCAACAAGTAAAAAAGTCGCTTTACATAATACTAAGGTAGATGTTTAGACTTCTTTTTTTTTGTTTTTCTGTTATTTTAAATCGTTATCTTTTCATATATGTAGGCTAAATTTGGCGATGGTGACAATGAAAGTACATTGATGTGAAACAAAAAAAAAATCTTTATTTATATTTTCTTTCTGTTTTGTAAATGTTTCATAGATGAGAATGATAGACTTATATTTTTATTTTTAAATATACTATATCTAGCCATGAATGACTTTGTAGATATATATATATATATATATGTATACTAAAATGTCATCGAATAAAGAAAAATAAATCAATCAATTGATAATGAAAAATCTAAATCAGTAGTATATGATGAACAACCTAATAAAATAGAAGATAAATCGATTAATGATAAAGGATCAGAGCAACATAAAGATATGTCCGATGATAAGAATGAAATTCAAGGTAAATAAAGATGAATCAACTGATAATGAGAGATACGAAGAAAATAGTGATGAAAGGTCGAATGAGGATAAGAATTCGAAAAATACATCATCTTCAAGTGAAGATAATGTAATTGGGTCGGAAGTAGTTTTGTTCAAATAGATGAATCAAGGTTATGAATCTATGCTTCATTATTAGATATATATATAAACATCGAAAATTAATCTAGCCAATATTATTTATAAAGATATTTTGCCTTCTCATAATTGAAAATAATGATCGGTAAACGAGCAATGAATCGATTTGTTTTTATATATATATATATATGAAAGGTAATTTTTACTAAAAAGGATTTGATTGATTAGACAATTTGCCCTTAAGGGGATGACGGATGTCCTTGAGTTATAAAAGTGCGTTTATTTGAAAACAATCAACACAATATCAAATACTTGCAAATGTAGATTCGCTTACAAATTTGCTATTGATTCAAAATGAAGTATGAAAAACAATCCGTTTATTTTATTTTATTATATTATATTTTTTTGAAAATGAAAAACAAATATAATTCGAAATTTAAAAATATAGTTTTTTTTATCTATTTTGTTTTATGATTATTATACAGAATTCTTGTCATAGTAAAAAAACATTTTAAGAATGTTTATTACATTATGATGTTTTTTTTCTCCTTATGATTATGTCTGGTGTATAAAACATATCAAAACATCATTCTGAAAAATATACATTAAATCCGTTTGTTTTCTATCCGAATTCTTGATTTTTCTATTCTATTAGTTAATACACATCTGTTGTGTGGGTGGAAAGTACCATATCTATGAAAAAAGAAGCATGTTGACTTTGACATCTCTATCTTTTTCTTTAATGAATCATATTTTACAGTATGTGTCTTTCAATAACATTATTACGTCGATTATCATTAAAAATCATGGTCTTGTCGGTATCGCCATTAGTGATAGTTTTTTACAGTCGACAACGAGTGTTATATATATGAGACACAACATGTTTCGTATATTGATGTATGAGGTAGCTATATGCACAGTGTAAAGGAAAAAAAATAATAGGGTATTATGTGTACTTGAGCAAGACGATTACATTAGCTATCAGTGTTTGTTATTTTTTTTTATTGGAGTAGAATATAGACGTATACATATATATGTAAAAGATAAGAGCGCTAATGATTACATACAGCTGTTGCCTTAAAAACGCTTTACATTTAAGAGTTCTGTATTCATTTAATAGAACTTAAAGGTGAGTACTAAATACTTCAAACTTTGATCTTTCTTTTTTTCATGTATAATACAAAATAATATAATTTGTCTCACTCTCTTAGCAGCATAACACGTCCCTACCCTTCATGTTCGATAAAAAAAAGAAATAGAAATAGACAAATAAGCACGCGCACACTCCCTATCTACAGATATTATCGAACGAGACGAAAAACAAATTATGACGTTATGAAAACCTTGTTTTGAAGTACAAAAAAGAAAGAAACTTAAATAGTCTATTTATCTCTTGTATGTTTTTTTCACCAGCACATCATTATATTTAAAAAAAAAACGAAAGAAATTGATTTGTTGTAAGATGGGTAAGTGAAATAGTAACACTTCACCTTCGCATCAACTGTTGTTCGTTGATTCTAATGGATGATGTATGTATGTAACATACGTAGGAACAAATAGAACAAAAACCTTGAATATGGATTCGTTGTTAAAAAAAAATTTCTAGTCGAACTGTTCTATTCATTGACTATGTCCTTGTTCGAATCTTCCCAAAAGCACTGTTTCTAATTTGATATTATTATCCGTAATAGAAATAGTCGTCGACGGGAAGTAAAGTAAAATAGAAAAGCTACAATGGGTGAGAGAATCTTTGAATACTTCAAAGTATTCTCGCAATCATTGTTGCTACAGACAAAAAAAAACATTCCTCATGTTTATTTCAATATTTATTATTATTGTTTTTTGTTTATAACACATAGTCATTTTTGTGCATAAGTAAAACGAGTAGTATGTTTAGTTTAATGAAAACGTAAGAAAAAAAAAAAAGGAGAGACGCTTATTTGACGAGAATAAATGTAAATCTGATCTAAGTCTGATCAAATTTCAAGATTTTTCTTTCATTTTCAAATATACTCTGGAAATAAAATACGCAACAAGTGATCTCAAAGATCGAGTATTCAACAGAAAAAAAAAAGTGACAAATATTTCGTAGAGAGAGAGAGAGAGAGAATGCAAACATTCATGCCATTCATATTTTATGACTCCCCTGTTGTTTTTCATGGTCGGCACTATAGTTATGTTATTATTTATTATTTTTTTTGACAACGACTAGACATTCTACTAGTCCTTTTCTTTCTTTTTTTTTTTTTTATTGATCAAAACTGATAAGTCTTAACTATGAAATTACAGTCATCGTTGTCTTTTTTTTTTCTTTCTTCCATTGCTTTTATGACACCATATTAAGTCAAAACTGCGACACTGATATTTGCTTGCATATGTATTTCGATCGGACTTATTTTTTTATTTAATTAAACGTAAGTTTTCATTAATCAAAGTCTTTTTTAAGTATGAGACACTATTTTTTTATGTTCAATCTCTTTGTATGACCTTACATGAATAGACAAATAGAAATAAAATCAGACGAACATATCGTTTTGTGAGCACTTCTTGAAGGCAAAGTTTCGTCGATAATGATTTCTATTTATAAATCAAGTATTTGCCTGTTTACAATAACACCTGTGTACATAACTTGACTGTTTTTTCTTTTTTGTTGTTTCTTCTTTTTTTTTTGCAATCGAGCGTTGCCCCTTGATGTTAATGTCTTTACCATGCTGTCGTTTTTTCTTATTTCGGCTGCAGCATCATTCGTTGCCTTGTCTGCATTTCTTTCTTGGTAACATGAATAAAAAAAACAATAAGTGTCTCTCACACATATAACGACAAGCGTTTGCCCCTCTTAATCACACATCATTATTATTGACGACATCGACAGCTAGTTAGTATTACATAGAATCATTAAATTTCAAGATATCTTGGTTAAATCAATAACAATAACAATAACAACAACAAGAAAAATAAGAGGTTTCGTAGATGCATGTAAGCAGCTACATCATTTACTCTAAATCATGTGTCGACCTCTCTGTTTGGTATTCTTTTTAAATATTTTTTAGTTTCTTTTAGTCGTCACCATCAATTCATGCTGAGATGATGGATGATGATGTGTTGTCAATCTTTATTGTTGTTGTTGTGATTGTTGTTTTTACTGTTATTACTAGTCTTAGATAACGATGAATCGACCGCGAATATTTATGTTTCTTTTTCTCTGTATGTCTCATCTAAAACAATAAGCAGAAAGAGAAAAAAAAAAGGAACATGTATGGAATGTTAACTATGTATATGTCAGATGATCGCCCACCTTTCTCATCAGATCTTGAGACACCCCACCTGCATCTTATTCATCTAACGATAAAAGACAGAGAGAACAAAATTATACATCTATAAAAAGACGAAAGATTACTCTTTTTTTTATAAGTATTTACTCATACATTTTACTTATATTAGTATATACATTTCTTTTTTTTTCTTATTTAACCTAAATAGTCATTTTTTTTCTTCATTGATACTAATGTCAAGTATTAAAAAAAAAAAAAAGAAAAAATTCTAGTTAAATAACTGTTATTATAGCATACCATGGTTTCCTTTTTTTTGTTTGACCTAAATGGATATGCTCACTTGAAAAAAAAACCGGAATTTCTTATGAATAATCATTTATGACTTCTATTCGATATAGCCAACATCATATAATATATACTTTCTTTATCTTAGTAGAAATACTCCTGGTTATTGTAAGTTTAATTTAAAGAATTGACACTGCTTCTATTTATTTTTAGTTTTATTTATTTTAGACTATGTCAAATATTTCTAATGATTAAAATAGTCTAGTGAACTTTATTATATTATTTGTTTTTCGCTTTTTTTATCCGTAACTACAAGAATATACATATATATGACTTCATCGTTGAATAGTGTAAAGACTTAACAACATTGACAATGCCATCAATGTTATAGATTAAAGCCATAGAAATTTGAACTTTGATCATAGTATTAAAAGAAAATTTTTTTTTACTGAAAATTAAAGAGAAACATATCTAAAAGAAAACTATATGTTGAAACTAAATATTATGTTGAATAGTTTAGAGCATTATTAACTTGTTCTATTAATCGATGGGAAGACCTGTGTGAAAATTGAAATAGAATGTAAAGTATTATTTTCATTTGCTTCACATGAAAAAAGAAAAGAATTGATTATTTTACATAAGGTTTTATTCCTTTGTAGTCAATCTCAGATATTATTTTTTTTATCTGTTCTTAACATGTTCAAAAGTTTTAGATTTAAAACGTAAAGAAAAAAGTAAGATTCGCTTTAAAGTAATTGACATAACCTTGATAGTTAAGTATCTTTGAAAGTCAATTGATCTCCAAGGTAATAATGCATTTTGAACAAAAAAAAAAAAAAGGATTGAGAATAAAATCTCTCATGTTGTTCTCGTTATTCACATTTTTCATCTTCTCTTCTTTCGTCTTTCTATTTACAGTACATATTTCCTTTCTTTCTTGTTTGTTCTATATTCCACACACATATACTTTCTCTTTTTTCTCTCTCTATTTCAGGTCGACCTTAACTGGAGCGGCTTAATGGTGTCGACAAACAAGCCAACAACACTGATGATGTTCCACAGCACCATCACTCATACTAGTCGTTATTTATATCATCAATATTTTCCCTTCTCGTCATTCATCCATTGCTAGTGAATAAGACTATGAACATAAGATTTGAGCAGTAATGCTCATCGGGCGTTTTCTGCTCATTATTATTCTGCTTTCGACATTCATTTTGGCTGCTATTACAACAAATATAACAAATACTAATCAACAATTACAATCATCGACAATTAGTATTGAAAAATCTAAAGAAAATTCTGATTTATTTGTTGTACCAATTCCATTATCATCATCATCAACAACAACAACAATAACAGCAGCAGCTAATCAAAGTGAATGTCAAGAGCCATGTTCTATGGACTATTGTTTAAAATATAAATCAATTAATAAAGAGTGTACTCAATTGATACGTGACCAATGTAATTGCTGTACAGTATGTCTTCGTAGTGAAAATCAAATATGTGGTGGTCGTCTTAATGTTTATGGTTTATGTGAACAAGATTTATTATGTTATAAACCGAATAAAACTTCAAATAATCTTACTGAACAAACTGGTACATGTGTTAAAGGTAAGAACAAAAAAAACTAAAACTTCCATATTTGTTAACATATCTTCGTTTTCTTCTTTTTTTCTTTAGCATGTTTGAAATTTCAATGTTTACTTATTAAAATTAATAATAAAACATCATGTGAATGTGCTAATCGACGTTTACCTTGTAATGCTAATTTGCTTCAAAATACGTATAATGATAATAAGACCGATCATTATTGTGTACAACAATCACCAACAGAACAAGAACAAGAATTAAGTTTGTTGAAGACAAATGATGGTAAGCTTAACTCTATCATTTCACAGTAATTTATCATTATATTGATGTTGTCTTTTGATCGATCATCATCATTTATATATTCATACATTTTTCTTTTTGCTACATTAGCATGCATAGATCTTTCTCCTTGTTTCTAATCGAATAGTATCGATAAGCTTTATTAGAGTTAGGTAGTAGTTAAAGTAAACATGACATGTTTATCCTTGAATGGCTCGATGAATCGTTTATGCATGTATAACGAACTATTTATTCATCTATTCTGATTGACAAACAAAAAAGGTCAAACATCTGTCCCTATCACTGTTATATCGAGAGAAATTATTATCGATTAATTGAACAACTGACGGATATAAATATATTCTGCTATCTTGTTTTGAGATAACATACAGAGCATATTACTGATGTCTTTGCAATTGGTTTGAGTAACGAAGAAAGGTCATCAGTGTCAAGCTAAGCTAATCAGTTATCAGATTTTGTTAATTCAATGGACGTGTATAGTTTGAATGACTAGACAAAATAATGAAGAAACAAGAAGAAAAAAGGCATATGGCATTGATCAAAATCAGCAAGTTTGACTATGACCTTTTGATAGTTAAGTTTGCATACATATGTCGAATTTATTTCATAAAACACTGAGATTATTGCAACAAGAAAAAGATAAACGGAACAGAGAAATAAAATAACGTCGATGTCATTTTCTATTTTGATATCTGTCATAAAACAGAACTGATTGTAACTTCTTTTCTATGACAACGCATATGAATGTATAAGCAAATCATCTGAGAACTGTATCATTCTTCTCTTTTTTTTTTGTCTTTGTTGCTTAAAGCATAATGTAAGATAAGCTATGAAAATAAACACACGCATAACAGCTACACATTTGTCTTGAACTCTGTCTTGAGTATATGATATGAAAAAAAAAGAAAACGAAATTCTTCTCCTATGGGATTTGATATCTTCATTATTTCTTTTGACCTATTCTGATATGATGATTACATCATTATTTGCTTTTTTTTTCGTTTTAAAAAAAGGATACTTTTATTTCTGCTTAAAATGTTGGCATACAATAAATAACTTTATGCCATGTTGAATTTTGATAAAGATTTGTAGCTTTACCAGCACGCCAACCACCATAGTTAACATCAATAGCCCAACTTAAGAAAAGTTCTGATCTTGGTGGTTCATTTGGATCATTTTCAATAGGTCGAAAACCAAAACTTCGTCCAGATTCTAAATACCAGAGGACATTTTCAATTTCTTCAGGATCTTCAACTTTTGTATTAAGATGAAGTACACGTGTTGGACCAACAGCAGCAACACTCAATATAGATGAATTTTCATTTTGTATTGCTCCAACAACAATACGATTACTATTACATTTATTTGCTACTTGTTTTAATTCTTTACTTGTTGTATTATGATTATAAGGTTCATTGTAAAGTAATATCCAATCATCGAATATAGTTAAATTTTCATAAATACCCATAAAAAGTTCACTAGGTGCCATAGGTTTACATGATGTTAAATCATTTAAACGTGCTTCCATATCAGCTAATTTTGATAGTAAAATTTTTGTTTGTGAATCAAATAATTTTTCCATAGTCGATGTAATTTCATCTATTGATGGACATGTTGGTATTGGTGTAGGTGTTGTTGGTTTTGGTCCAATCATTTGACTACAAATACCATGAAACATCATGGTAATGAAAATGAAAACTAAAGGGAAACAAGTCATTGACTATTTTTGTTTTCTTTTTTGAATGGAATCAATCGATTTTATGTGATCACTTTTATTATATAGTAATTTATATTGAGGATTTAGAAGTAATGATATTGCTAAATTGAAAATTTAAGCAAATAAAAGTATGCAGTATCATGATTACTGAGATTTTTTTCTTTTGTTCGATATTTTGCCATAAATCAGCTAGCATTTTTCTCAATATTGAGTGTAAATTTAATCTGATCGATTCAAATTAGATCTTTTTTACTCTGTATTAGTTTTATAGAATATACGCAATGTTAACTTAAAGTCAAGGTTAGTTAATTGTAATTTTTTAAGTAAACATTCATTATTTCTTATTCGAAAATCAATAACAGATAAAATTAAAATGAAATGAACTTAAACGAAACTTGCCAACAATTTTAACTTGCAGGATATTTTCTATTGATCAAAAATTTCATAGAATATATTAAATGTTAAATATCAAGAAACATTGTCATATTTAATGTAGACTCATATCAAGACATCACATCGAGAAGGACATAAATTAAAGGATTGAATCAACTTTTTAATCTTTGACTATCATACAAGATCGTATAAAAATCGATTATAAAATTGTACGATTTTAAATGTCAATCATAAAGCCACTTCTACTGATAAAATGTACTTGTATGATTCTTGTGTGATATTCATGTCAGATCTTATATATCTCAGGGTATGGTTTTTCTATGGTTTCCTACAAGGCTATATACTTGATTTTCGGCTTCTATTATCTTGTTTACTTAAGCGAAAATTTTATTTTTACTTGCATAAGTATATTTATTTTTCAAAAATTACAAAACGTAAATGAAAACATAAATATGTCCTTGAAAGGTATGCAAAAGAGAAAAAACAAGTTTTTAGTAAGTTTGATCATGAAAATGAATTAAAATAAACAATTGAAACAATTGAAAGTCGACTTCTACTTAATACAATTAATTAAATTGTCTATCGAATGATGCTTTCAAAAGAAAATAGTTGTTTAATTGATACGGAGTTTGTTTCTCAAAACGAATATCGATTTAAAATTTAAAAAAAAATACAAAGCTGATAAAACATTACCGATTGTAAAGAACTTGAAACATGATACTATAAGTAATAACTATTGCAGGATTTAGTGATTATTTTTAAATTATTATTATTCGAAATATATACACAATTCTATTATTTTTGTTTCTATCTTTTCGTTTTAGTTAATGATATCATTGATTGTTCAAACATTGTTTGCAATATAACACATACCAATTCATCGATATGTCCAGCTGATAGTCAATTTATTGAAGATCATACTCCTCTTTTACGAAAATCATTATATTCATCAACAAATCTTTCATTATTATGTTGTAAATCTCGAGGTCATTGTGTTTGTTCAACATGTCCAAAAACAATATGTGGAGAAAATTCAATTATTCAAATATATCGTACAGGCAATCAAGATATTCCCGGACAATGTTGTGATCAATTTAAATGTTTTCAGAGTAGGTGAGCCACAGGGGAATCTAGACAATAATAATAAAAAAAAAATTATTTTTTCTTTCTATTAAATCTAGACTCGAAACAATGTTATCATGATAAAAAAATTTATAATGAAAATGAAACATGGTCTATTGATCATTGTACAACATGTACTTGTCGTGCTGGACTTGTTGAATGTGCTATGATACAATGTCCTATTTATACACATTGTGGATATATGTATAAACCAGAAAATGAATGTTGTCCTAAATGTGGAGGTTAGTTATTTAGTTAGTTTTTTTTTTCAGAAGATATACATTATCAAGTTCTACTATATTCTACTGACCTGTCGAAAGATGACATGCATACTAGAATACAATGAAGTAGCACCGTCTCTTGTCATGTCAAGTAAAACTTGATACTGTATACATCATTAGTTCAATGAAGCTTTTGCTACATTGTCTACATATAACTAGTTCTGTAGTTAAAACATTATCGTATTGTTCTTTTGATTTATATAGGTTGTTTAAATGATCGTTTACATGTTCAACATATGAATTCAACTTGGATTGAATCAAATGGTTGTATGCGATGTTGGTGTGAAAATGGTCGATCACGTTGTATTGCTGAAGGATGTATAGCACCACCTTGTGAAAATCCCCGTCAAATAGCAAATGTTTGTTGTCCCGTATGTGATGATCCTGACAATGATATTGACTATTCTCATGAAATTGATGCAAGTATTTCTCCACAAATACAACCAACAACTGATAAATGTCCTCGACTTGATAAATGTTTATTAGTATGTGAACATGGTTTAGCTAAAGATGAACAAGGTTGTTTACAATGTGCTTGTTCAACCATGTCATGTCCATCACCATTATGTACACTTAAATTTGATCGATCATCAAAACAATATTGTTCATGTATATCACCAAATGGTCTTAATTGTGGACAATTAAATTGTGATAAACATTGTCCATATAATTATTCAATTGATAAAAAAACTGGTTGTCCAACATGTGAATGTAATCCATGTCCATTATTAACATGTACAAAAAATTGTACTTATGGTTTAAAACGAAATGAAGTTGGTTGTCCCATATGTGTTTGTAAAAGTAATATAAAAAAGGAAAATAATACAAAAACTACTGATCTTTTAAAACCATCATGGCCAAAATTATGTTATTCAGGTTCATTTTCTTATTCAAATGGTGAAATATGGTTTGATGGTTGTCGTCAATGTTTATGTCATAAAGGTGAACCATTATGTGCACTTATATCATGTCCAACTCCTAAATGTTCACAACCAATTCGTTTACCAAATCGATGTTGTCCTACATGTCCAGGTAAGATTATCTTTCTTTCCTTTTTTTTTTTAAATCTATTTCATTTTTCTTTTTTAAAAGAAATTCCTATATTACCGGAACCTATTCCATCATCTCAAGTATGTTATGCCAGTCAATATGTTACTGGTGAAGAACTGGAGTTTGATACATGTACAAAATGTGTATGTTTACATAACATTGCATTTTGTAGTGTACCATTATGTCCTCCATTACGTTGTTCATCACCAATATATGATTCATCTTTATGTTGTCCAATATGTCCACCATCTCAAAAACCAAATTCATTACCAACAGATCATTTATCAAATACAGATGAAGATATTTGTATACTTGATAATGGGCTAATAAAATATGCAGGAGAATTATGGAAACATGATGATTGTCAATCATGTATTTGTCCACGTAATAATGGTGGAAAAATAGAATGTTTTTCTCAAACATGTGATCAAAATTTACCATGTTCAAATCCAGTACTTAAAAAAGGTCAATGTTGTCCATTTTGTCTTCCACCAACAGCTGCTGTTGCTGTTTGTATTTTTAATTATATTCAATATCGTTCGGGTGAACATTGGAATGTTAGTTTAAAGAAAGAAAAATTTTTTTTTCTTTTTAAAAGTATTTCATGTAAATTTATTTCTTAGGTAAGTGAATGTCATCGTTGTGAATGTTTATATGGTACAATTGTATGTCATCAACATCAATGTCCTTCATTGACCTGTATACATACAGTTACATTATCAGGTCACTGCTGTCCTATTTGTCGCGATCAATTACCTTTTATTCATGATCAAGGCAAACGTATGTATTTACAATAAGATTTATATTCAAATCTTAAGCACTACTGGATAAATTGAATCATATCAAGACACCAAGTTTTGTTTTGTGAAATACGATCTAAGAGAATTGATGAAATATATAGGATAGAGTCTTGCCTTTCTCTTTTGGTCACAGACTATGATAGACATTGTTCATATACGATCAAAGACCGTATATGAATAGTGTCTCATAATAACATATGACCTATTTTCTATTTGTATTTCTGAGAGATTAAACCAAAGATTGGGGAAGAAATATATCCCAAAACAGACAGACTTAATCGTCTCCCTATGATTGGCAGCAGCAACTACATGATGTTTTACATTGTAATTCCATAGAGATTGTGCTAACAGTTTTTCTTATGATAATATGCATTCTTAGTTTGCCCAGTAACCCTCTTGAAAACTAAGAAACCTACTCACGAGTGAAGAACAACATAATAGAATCATTCAAATAAACATTTAGACAAAATGTTACTCAACACAAGATGATAAAAGTCAGTCAATGTCTTACATATTGTTGGACTGATCCTCCGAAGATCGTATTAGTCCTTGCAGAGTTTATGGTTATTGCACTATGTATCTATGATCTCCAAAATAGATGTCTACCATTTCAAAACTTTAAAACGCTTCTCTGAAAGAGAAAATTAAAATTTTGACTTATGTTTTATTTTTCTTCGTATTTTAGTTCCTATATCTCAATCACGTTTAGGTGTGACAATCGTTATTATATTTTCCGTATCAATCCTTATTCTTATTTTTGTTATATTAACTCTTATTTTCATATTATTACATGGACGACATAGATCTCTATCAGCTTCTAATCAATTAACAACAATTCATCATCGTTCACCTACAATTTCTCATCATTCAACTATAATTAATTCTAGACCATCAAATATGTTTTCATATGTTAAATATGATTTAATGTCAACATCAAATGATAATCATCATGATAATAGTATTAATATGAATAATCCAAAACAAAGTTTATCATCATCAAAAAGTATTCCATTACAATCACATGAACAAACATCAACATATTCAATGATTGAAACAAATACAACAACAATA
The DNA here is from genome assembly GCA_905250075.1 of Rotaria sp. Silwood1. Classification (NCBI taxonomy): domain Eukaryota; kingdom Metazoa; phylum Rotifera; class Eurotatoria; order Philodinida; family Philodinidae; genus Rotaria; species Rotaria sp. Silwood1. Next base: position 42,501 of record CAJNOP010000012.1, on the reverse strand, counting down.
GGTACAAGTTCATCAAATAATGAACTTGAACCAACTACATGGACTGAAGATGATGCTATGTTACAATGTAGTGCATGTAGTAGTAATGATGATGAAGAAGAAGAACATGAAATAATTAGTAGTGACAATGATGAATCTCATCAACAACAATTGTCTCATCCCCAAATTCATATGATTACTGGTCCTCCTACTATTATCTATGTTTAATTCCTTTTTATTTTCCTAAAAAAGAGAAAAAGAGTAACCAGCCCACGACTAGAGATGATGATTTTTGTATATAGAATCTCTTTTTTTTTTTCTCAGATAGAAGTGGCCATTTTCTTTTTGTTTCTTTATGTGTATTATAGAGGTTGATGAATGATGTATACGGTGTGTGTGTGTTTGTGTTTGTAAGCATTCTGTGGCAGCTTTTCTAACATTTATACACTCACACATTAAAAATAAATATCGAATTGAAATTTTTCTACTTTAGTTTAAGATTCGAATTAAGAATATTTTTGCAATACAATAACTATTGTTAGATAAATTTTTATCAATAGTAAATGTCTAAAATGTTTGGTAAAGAAATATTCTGATGAATTTCTTGATGATAAGCAGGAACATATGTGGACGACATACATCCCATAATAATTGAAAATTATTCGTTATTACCCAGTAAAACTAGCAAGCTCTGTGAGAAATTTTCTTATGCATTCTATATCTAATCTTGACATCCTTGAATGATATATGCTTAAGAATTAGAGCAACTGAATCAATACAAGTAGCAGCAAAAGCAGGTTTCTAATTAACTAATATAATTACATAGATAAATTCTGTCAGTCCATTACTATAACGAGAAAAATAGACGTACGAAATAAATTACCAAACAAGATAAAAGAATATTCTGCAATAAATTAAAGATAACAATCTTTAGATGATGTCCTAGAATTCATTATTGTTTTTAGTAAGTTTACAACTGTGATAAATGAAGAAAAAAGATATTTATTTTCTTATTTTGAAAATGAAACGTTTTTTTTTAAGTGTTTTTTGTTGTTGTCTGTATGACATGATATTCGGTTGTTAGTTTTTTGTTTTAAAATACGTAAAGAACAATTGGATGTTGTTTATCGTTGTTTTAACTTAAACGATGTTGAAAACTCAACAGAAAGAGTAATAAGATTGATAACAATGAGTTGCACTTGAGCACAAAAAGAAACAACGATGCTTTCAAAAGCATGCTGTATTACCAGAATACTAGGCTACTATGGTTCCATTATTTTGGTGAAATTGTTTTTTTTTGTCAATTTATTAATTCTTCGATCAATGTTGTAATACTATATGAGTTTATTTCTTTTCTCAAAATGAGTTTCAAAAAAAGTTTGATATTTCATATAAATATGAGCATAAATCGAAATAAAAAGTAGTGAATGAAAAAAAAAAACATGTTTCTATATAAATTGCTTTATATGTAACAATTTAGTATTTATTTCTACTTTTAATTAAAGATCAAATTATTTAAAAACATGCCATTATCATATCTTAGAAACTAAAATAATGACGATCATGAACACTATTGATAAAATCTTCTCAATAGCTTATCAATTCTTTGATCAATATCGTATGAGTATTTCAATTCTATCTGGACTAGGTGATAGACGTTTTTCTTCTATTCTCATATAGATTCTGTTACTATTCAATATCTGTTTAGTAATTATCTCATGGATTTATAATAAATTTCGAGTTAATCGACCATTCTTTTCAAGTAAATGCTCGATGAATGGTAAAACTGTTCTTATTACTGGTGGTGTTAGTGGTATTGGCTATGAAACAGCTAAAGATCTGCTTCAACGAGGTTGGATCACAATATATACTTTTGAATGATACGATAATTTAAGTGTTATATAGGTGCACGTGTGATACTTACTGATTACAATATAGAAAAAGGTAATCAAGCAATGAAACAACTTAGTTTTGAAACTAGATGTTATGAGAAAAAATATTCGATTAATGGAATGTGATTTACGTTCTTTTGAATCTGTTCGAAAGTTTGCTCAATTTTATATTGAAGAAGAAAAACGACTTGATGTTCTAATTTGTAATGCTGGTATTGCTTGAGCACCAAATCTTCTTACTAAAAATGGTTTCAATACAGTTATACAAGTAAATTATCTTAGTCATTTTTTACTAACAAACCTTCTTTTGAATAAATTAAAACAATGTCAACCAAGTCGAATTATTACTGTTGCATCTGGTTCACATAGACGTTAATAATGTATTCGAGATAATATCAATTTATCAAATGAATAAATTATTTAAAAACAATAGCTATATGATAACTTACAGATGTAATAATACTGGAATATTGAACTTATTTCTATACAAGATTTCTTTAGATAATCATTTCTAAAATGTTTGAAATGATATTTAAATTTTTTCTAGCTGTTCGATCAATTGATTGGTCAGATGGATTTACACAATTTAAGAATTTTCGTTTATGGGGTGCTTATCCAGTATCAAAAGCATTTATGCTATTATTTACCTATAAACTCAGATATGATCTAGATTTGAGTACATTAATATATAGTTTTTTTTTCTAATTGTTTGTTCTCTATGTTTATATTTTAATGTAATAGATGATGTTGATGTTTTCGCAGTCAATTCTAGTTGGGTACGGACATCAATTCAATCACCAATGCAAGACGCTATTGGATTTATTCCATTTATGATTTGTTATCCGATATTGTATATACTTAAATTTATCTTAGCTAAAACACCGAAGACAGGCGCACGAACAAGTATTTTTTGTGCTGTTGAACCATCTCTACGACATTCTCATGACTTCTATTTTGAGTAAGAATTTGACTAGACATACTAATTAGAATAATTTATTTGAAACTTTGTAGAGATTGTGCTATTGAAACAGTTTCATCTCTATGTACAAATCATACATTGGCTAATCATTTGTGGAAATTAAGTTGCGAAGCAGTTGGAATATAAATATATGTTCAATTATACTCGGTGTATTGAAATGTTATTTTTAAGTTAAATTGAATATGAATTATATATTAGAATAAATAGAATTATTAATTTTATTTTTTAATTTTTATTTAACTTAATAAACTATTAGTTGTATAAATATGTTTTAGAATGAAATAATATGATTTGTATCGAGCCTTAAAATAATTCAATAAAATTATTATTCATTTTCTATGTAAAATATTTTATCTAGGGCTAATATAAGGTATCAATGCGAAAGAAACGGTTAACAATATCCATATTCTTATATCTATTTTAAATATTATCTACGTATAAATAAAAACATGATTTCTTTGCTAGAAGGCTAATATCTTGTTGTATTGAGTTGAAAGTGTAAATGTATTTGAATTGAATTCTGGTTAAGTATAAGTGCAAAAAAGAATGATTTATTATACTGTTAAACTACTATAAAGACATCCATATGATCTGAATTTCGAATACATAAATAATTAGAATGAAAACTTCATTAATTCTATTTGTTTTTCTATGCATTAAATGCTCTGAGGTTGCCGAACCATCATATCAAAAGTTGTAAGCATAATCTCTGTCGAATTAAAATATGCAATAAAATATAGTTGCTGTTGCCCATTACAGGAAGGTTGTTTTTATTATATCTATGTTGAGTTACATTTCGTCACCATGCTGTTACTTAATCTTCACGAAATACAATAAGGAAGTAGTTCATATATTATAATGAGAGGTGATTAATATATGATCTGTGATGCGTGGGATGAACGTTGCTAAGAATATCCTTCACGTCTGTGATCAATCGTTGCTAACGTGTTTGTAAGAATGGGGTACAAATATCTCTCCTTACACTTCAACATTCCTTTTAGATTGTGTTTCATAAAATAATAAATACTTTTCTGTATTTTGTTTTAAATATTCGATGTGTATTGTTGAACAGAGAAATTATAACAACTATTTCAGAGTAAGAATTGACTTCATAAGTCTATTATTCATTTAAATAAGTCTCTATGTAAATTTATTGAAAATGATCAATCAACTAGATTTGACAATATGATTGTTATGGGTGAAATTATTTCTCTATGGTATCACTGACAGAAAAAAAGAAAGAATAGTGAACTTCAATCGTATTATTAGAAATGAATGTAAATGGTTTAGAACGAAAAATGACAATTAAACAAGTATAAAAGCTAATGTTTACATTAGTATGAATACGTAGTTATGTACTGCCATTCGATGACTAACATTACAAATAAATAAAGATACTTCAGAATTCTTATCAAATCATTTTAAAAACATTCGTTAGCATAAGTTGTTATAAAATACCTAAGTATTCAGTAAATATGAACAGCTTTCTTTTTTATTTAGCCGTTGATATATTTTAAAATTGTAAAAAAAGAAAAGTTTGAAAAAAATTAATAAAATTTATGCCTGATTAAAAAAACAATATAAGATGATTATCGTTCAAAATCTATCGTGGTTGAGTGACTAGAGCACCTGTAGCTGGCAATGTTGTTCTTGATTGATTTCCAGTTGTTGAAATAGGAGCACCTGGAAGACCGCCAATTACTGCTGTTTCTGGACTACCTATTATCAATAAATAGAACATAGATTTGTATAATTAATTAATTAATTAATATTGTACCTCGAATTTTGATTTCACGTGCTTCTTGACAAACACCACAAAGTGAACAACACCATGATGCACATAAATCACCAGACAATCCATGACCTTCTTCTAATCCATATGCTTCACGAAAACGTATTCGTGCTGGTTTATGTACAAGACAACAACAACCTGCTTCTGTCAAACAATAACAACAACAAGCACCGCAAAATCCAGCATCTGGATTAACTGTATGAACATTTTCACCAAATAAACAAGCTGTACAAAAACAACCATAACAACATATATTTACATCCGAACAACAACCGAAAATTTCCTCTAAAAATTTAAATAATTTATATTATAACATGAGATATTCTTACATACCTTTCCATGGTCGTGCATCAGCAATACGTCTTGCAGTCATGCTTTTTTTTTGTAATTTTATTGAAAATGATCTAAATCTTACAACTGGTTATATCAATACGTTTGAAAAATTCAGAATGTAATTGTTCACCTACAAATAAAAATGAATATATACTATGATGTTGTTCTGTTACAATTTCTCTATTCATACAATAGTATCATTTTTTGTACTTGAAGAATTCTTTTAGAAATAAAAAGAAAAGAAAAAAAGTTCTCGTTCACATCACGCCACTATGATGAAAAGACGCCGTGCACTGTCACATGCTGCAAACGTATGGTAAGAAGCAAAATTGGAATCGAGTTTTACTCAATATACCTCACAACCATGAAACATTTTAACTTGGTGTTTTTTACTTCTATAGAAATAAATTGAACCAAAGAAGTAATACAAAAAGAAAAACTTTTTTCCGACAAATAGAAAATAATTGTTTTACAAAGAATCAACAATTGAATTATATAATTAATATAATGAATTTTAATGCTAGTCAGATATTGAAAAAATTCTCGAATTAATTTTTAAATATGTATAATTGACAGAATAAATGATACTTTGATTGTTTTTGTTTTTGAGTAACGAGATATATCGTTTGCATGATCAAACTTCTGGTGTCATAGTTTCAAAGATACAATGTAATCTATTCAAGACTACAAATACATAATATTTAGGGAAAGTCAAAATTAGTAGCAGTAATTTTCTAATACTGTGAAGAAACTTTCGTTTTGAATGCACTGAGAGTAAAAATAATGCTTTATATTTCTGTAATACTTCGTCATTCTTCAACAAGTATCATAGTAATAAAATATTGATAAGAGTCAGTTGTTATGATAAGTAACTCTATCAGTAATACTCATTTTAAAGAAATGGAGACAGTTTAATATGTTTTTGAATAACTTTTAAGAGAAATAAGATATAGAGCTTTGATTTTCACTTTTAGAAAAATGAGATAAAACTCATTGAATCATGTATGACAAATTTCTTTTAAAGATCTTCAATCGTCTTTTCTAAAGATAAAACTAATCCAATAATGACTTATTACTGCCGAGATACTGTATTTTTTAATGGAATGGTGTAGTTTCTCTCAGAGATACCAGGAAAACTGAGTTTCAAATTCCACTTTGAAATTTTACATAGAGGAATACCTTAATGAGAATAATTTAGTGTAAAAGTTTCAGATCGTTTGATTGATTCTATCCTAAGACAAGGCTATGATGACAGCATGTTTTAAACACTGTTCGTATACAATGGTAAATTCCAATATTCTTGCTTTAGACTAGACGTAATAAAAATCTTTCACAATAAGCTATTCTCATTCAGATGTGTCTCCATGCGACATGTCGAATCGAAATTCGAAACTCAGTTTCCCTGATGTTTCTGGCGAGAACCATTGTATTCTGCTAAAAATTACAGTATTTCGGCTGTAATAAGCTATTAGTCAGAACTCTTTTCAAGGTATTCATAGCTCATCACAACACACATGATGCACATAGCATCGATTCAAAAAATGATTTGACATTTTAAAAATGTTGCTTCATAAATTCATATCATATTATTCGTTACATCTTTATCTTTTCTCTCTCTATCTGGTTTATATGAAAAGTGATTCAATAAAATTCTCCGATAGCTCCTTTTGTTTGAAATGACCATTAGAGTAATAGTCACTTATCCTAACGATAGTTCTGATCGAAATTTCGATACTATTATATTAATTGAAGAATAATAGAATATAGCAGAAATATAAAGCATTGTTTTTACTATTGATACATGCAGAGAGAAAGTTGCCTCAAGGTTTCTTTACAATACTGAAGTGCTACTATCACTACTTTTTGATTGCCCTAAGTAGATAGATAATTTCATGATTAATTACGATACTATCGAAGTCTATTCAAGATAAATAGTATTATATCCTTGTTAGAAATATCTTGTTTGACATCATTATTAATTGTTTCTTAGTATTAGCTTTCTTAGTATTATATCCTAATTAACACATTTGCACCTTTTTATTACTTTATCATGCTGTATATCCATATATATATATATGGATAAAACTGTCAGCATTTCTAACTTTCTCGATTAAATTATTCAGCATATTTGATACTAAAACAGTTGAATATTTCTTTATTCATTTCAAATAACTTAAAAAAATAACTGATACATATAATAAAAAGATTTGTTTTTCTAAACCCATATCCCACTTGGACATAATTTCCATAAAGTACTATTCACTAATTGAAGACGAATAGGCATAAGAGCATCTGTGGTTGTACCTGTTGATGATGATAATAGTGAATTTGTCGATGGTAATGAATTATAATGTTGTGGAGTAGTTGAATTTGGACGGATATTATAATTAGGATGAATAAGACCTTAAAATAATAAAAAGAATAAAATTAGTCTTAAAGATTAAATAAATTATATAGGCGTATTTATGTGATATGTGCTCAATGTGATTGATGAAAATTTTAAAGCTTAACAAAAAAAAAGAAAACAAACCTCGTCTAAGCTGTATTTATAAATTAGCTAAAAGTCATATAGGAAATATTTAACTAGAAAATTATGTATTCAATTATTAGACTTACTATTAATAACTGAATCTTCTAATTTAATTAATTCATTTTCAAGTTCATTTATTTGTTGTCGACGTTGTTGAAGAATTCGTTCAATTTCATCATTACGTTGAGTTAATATACGTGCTAATTCTTCTTGTTGATTAAGTGTAGCATTTGAACGTTCTAATTCATGTTGATATTGACTTATATCCTGTAAAATATACATCAATAGAGAAAGTATTTATCAGTATTTCTTTAGAGAAGAATTTCATAGGATGAACAATCTTAAACCTAATGAGTCTAAGTCGATTCTTATATAAAAACAATAATTTGATCCATAGACTTAATTTGAAATTTTTCTCAAATTGAAAATTCATGCAATCAAAATAAATAATAAGATGAACATAAGATTATCTAACTATAAACACGAAGTTAGCAGATAATTAAGATAATATTAGACGCTGTGTGAATCCATAAACGAATGTATATAATATAGTACTGTTGTACATACAGAAGCTGATGATGATGAAAGATAGATGAGGCGATAAGAAAGGATGAACACCAGAGAGAAATGAGTTTATCTCTCGTACAGATAAGATCGAAGATGTGCCATCTTTACAAAAGAAACTATATATATCTTCTAACCATAAACTTATAAAGATTTATCTTAGTTGTCATCGATTGTGTACCTCATCGCCGAAACCTTTTCGTTCATCTATATTCGTGAGTTTCGTTTCGAAGATCATTTCTTACGTTCACTCTTTGTGAATATTCATATATTTATATATAAGGTTGGTATCATCTCAGAATATAGCCGATAGGTATGATCATCGAAATTCAAATTATCGAATTTCAGTGAAGAATATAATGACGGACATGCACCTCGCTGTATATTAAAAAAGAAATACTGTCATACTAATGTTATTTTTTCTTCTATTTAATTTTCGGAAAAAAATTGTGATTTTCATCAATGATTTAATTCAAACCTTTTTATCATTATTAATATTTGATTGTATTTGTTCAATATCTTCATGTGTTTTTTCAACATTTAATTGAATTTGTTCTTGTAATTGTCGTTTTTGTTCTAATGTTGTTGAACAACGAGTTAATTGTTGTTGTAAATGTTCATAATTTAAATGTAATTTTTTTTCAATTTCTAATTCTTTATCTAATTCATTTACACAATATTCTTCTGTATACATTTGACATTCTGATGTAAGACGATAATCATGTTCTTTAAGTAAATGATATTGATTTGCAAAATCTTTTTGATGAATATTTTTTTCTCGATGATCAATTTCTAAAAGTCAAAAAAAAAAATTTATGAAATACATATACATATATATATTTGTTTCTTTCTTTCGAACCTTTTTGTTTTTCAATTAATTCTTGTTGTTGTTGTTCAACTTGAATTTCTTGTGATTTAAGCATTCTCAATAAAGCTATATATTGTTGTTGTTGTTGTTGCTGTTGTAAATTTGTATGATTATTAATAGGATTATGAACAATATGAAATGCACTATTTTCATTAACAGATGATGGTGGTAAAGCAGATTTTGTTCTTGAACGACGATTAATATGATGATTATCTAATATACCGAAATCTTGTTCAATTATTTGAATAGGTGCACGTGATGAGCGTTTTTGTTCAATAATAAATGATATTGGTGATGAATATTCATTTGGATTTATATTATTATTATTATTATTGTTAGTATTTACATTAGCTAATGGAAATATATGACGTAAATGTGAACGTTTCTTTTTTTCTGAAGATTTTATTGATGATGACGATGATAATGTTGCAAAGACATGATTATTATTATTTACTGTTCGAAAATGACCAGATGTTGAATTTGTTGATGATGAGGATGATGAGGTAACAGCTGAAGGTGCTAAAATAAGATGCAGATGATTTAGTATTCCTTGAAAAAGTAAGATATTGTTCTATATATTTGATCTATGTTCATTTTATATGATTATTTACTTTCGTCATCCTACATCATTAACCTTCTCTACTGTCACTATCATTTTCTTCTTGTTTCCACATGCGCAAAGATGAACTTTACTTTATATGTATGTATCTATGTATGTATGAACAACTATCGGCTATACATGTTAGAATATGTGTCAAGGTAGATTGTGTACATAGTTATTGTTGTTGTTAGTCAGTGACTTTTTTGATTAATTTAAAAGACAAGAAAAAAAAAAGATGAAGTTTTCATACAATTAGTTTTCTTTTTCTTTTTGATCTTTGATTAGAAGATGTAATCAAATAGTTTCTATTTGAATAACGAAATAAAACTGAAGCTTTTTCTTTGCAATTTGAACTGCATATATATATCGTCTTAATCTTGCCTAATGCAAGTTCGACCAAGTACTTTAGCAATAGTTTGAATATATGTATATATATGTCACGTACATTACGTCATATTTTTTTTTTGTTTGATATTCCTAGATCGACATGAATATAGCGACAACAGCTGTTCATCAATGAGTCTTATATGCTATACTAATCTTTATAGTGGACACGCAAGTAACAAGCCGATTAGACCTAAGGTGCTCGATATTAACTTCATTCTTCTCTTTCTGCCATAGGCATTTTGTATTTGCGCGTGTTGTTCAATCGATGAAAGAATACTCTATATGTATGTTGTTCGATGCTAAGTGATCTACATATATATGTATGTACACGTATGATTACATGTTGATGGTACCACCTCTTCTGTCGACAAGAAAAAAAAGTGGGTATCAATGGATCATAATAATAATGTTGCTTTGAACTTTTACATGAAAATAATGCATTGGACCGAGATAAGTGGGTGAATAATAGACAGTCTTGAACAGCAAAATTAAAAAAAGAAAACTAAATACAAGCACTTTTTAGTTGCTATCGTGTATCTCAAGAAAATTTATGGCATTTATATTCAAGATTAGAAATGAGTAAAGAAAAAAAAAAGGTATATATGCAATTGTATTTGCCTGTCCTGTTTCAAAAATATGGTGCCTTATTGAATCGCATTATCGTCCAAGGTCGTTTATATGCACATGCACACATTGTCTATATCTATAAAGCAATAAAATATATCAACATACTCTCAACGTTTGACTGTTGTTGTACAGGTGTCTTTCGTCCATCTAAACTTTTCGAACGTTTTTGATTATATGATGAATTTGAATTTGATGAATTTTGTCTTAATATATAAGACCAATCAGGATGATTAATAAGTTCATGTGTAAATTCATTTGGTGATAATGTTCGTTGTGTACCGTCAGGTGCACGTTCAATTAATGAATATCGACCAGTTTTACCTTTATATTGTGCTAGTGCAATAATGATATCATGAACAGTAGTTGTTCGGGTCAAATCACAGATGATGCGCGCAACACCATCAACATACACTCGAAGGTCCATACTGGCGCATCGCTAGTTATTCTACTTGAGAGTATAAAGAGAAAGAAGAAGAAGAGAAGGAAAGCGAGAGAGAGTAGTAAGAACAGAACACATACAACAAATTTCACAATCAATCAGTGATGGTAGTGGTCGTCGTCACTGCTGCCGAACAAACGTAAAGAAGAAAAGGGAAGAGACTTGCGTCTGAGCAAATAAAAAAGAAAAGAAGAAGAAACAAAATCAGATAGGAGTAGACGAATATACACATACACACACACACACAATTCGATGCGTGTATTCAAGCTTGCCAACTACCATTCAGTCATTGCCAAATAAGAAATATGGTATGGACTATCATCTTAAGATGTACGCATACATATACAAGGAAAGAAATACTACCTATACGTGAACTAACAATGAATGCATAAGCTTAGATTGGATGTATTTGAAGAAGAAAACGAAATATGTATAAGCTGATATATCTTTCAACATAGTCATCGTTGTCAATTACTTGAATTTCGTTTTCTTTTCTTTTTACTTCGAAAAGAAAATACTAGTAGCAGAAGCAATGAAATTTATGATGAGATTATTGTAATTTATTGTAAGTTTCATCTCCATCAAAAGACTTCTATCGTATTCGAAAAGAATTCATTTGCGTATATATAGATTTTTATAATTATGAATAAGCTTGATATTGACTTAATTGTATTCAAAGTCTTATACATATGTCAAATCTGATTTTCATTAAATCATTATCACAGAAATATAACATCAACATGAATAAACAAACAAACGATAATGCATGAATTCTATCAATCCGAAACGATGGACAGCTAAAGGATAATCTTATTCAATGCAATGACAGTTTGTATTAAACAGATTTCTATCAATGCAACAATACGGACAAAAACTGTCATTCTTTCATTAGATTGAACAAAAGCAAAGAATGACATAATCATAGTTATTTTTTTTTACAGAAGCACATTTGACATTCACTAAAGTACTCGTTAAGCTAGAAGGATTAAAAACGACAATTGTCAAACGTTAAATGAGCAATCAATGAAAGATTACAAAAGAAATGTTGATATTATTATCCGAAAAGTATCGATATGATTTTTATTATTAAATACTTAAAAGTTTAATTTGAATGAATATTTTGTTTTTCATAATTCTAAAAGAGTTTATTTTTGATATATATATATATATCGTCTTAACTATTATTTTTGTTTATTAAGCTGAATATCAAAAACGTAAAGCTTCTAATGCATTGTCTTTATTTTATTTATTACAAACTGCTAAGATGTCAATTCAAATTGTTTTGCCATATCTTTTGACACAAACAAGGATAAGACCTTGTTTGTGATATAACCGACAGCTTAAGGGTCCTTCGACTCTTCTGGTTCTCCGCAAGAGCACAATTTGTTGAACCCAGCCTTTTACTACGACTAGATTATTGAAAAGGATGGCATCTACAAGAAATCTTTGGGTCTGCTTATGACCTCGGTCATTACTTTGTCTAAAATGGCTAAATTTTTTTTCTAAAGATACTACTTGGAACATAACCTCAAAGCATTTTTAAAAATTTTTCAAAAATATCAATCTCTCGATTTTTAATTCGTAAAATATAATAAACATCAACGCAAATACCATTTTTTCAGCTGGTGCTTCCTATGCTTCTTTTCAAATTAAAAGTTAAAGATCTAAAATTTTTTAAAAAGCTTGAAAACGCTTCTCAAGATTTTTTCCAAACAGCTTCAGAAAGAAATTTAAGCTCGAGCGGACAAAACTTTTTCGTCGAACGTAGCTCTCATCATTTTTTGATAACACAGCTCTGATAAAAACTTAAGCACGGTCAGTTGGTTGTGTATTTATCCAGAATCAGAAGTGATTCAAAACATAGGACGCCGTAAGTCTTGATCTAAGAGTATCATGAAAACAAAACTCAACTGTATCTCTATTATTTTTTTTCAAATGTATTCTTTTTCAAGGTATGAAGTGAAATAATATTGGAGAATTGGAGCCATTTCATTTTGACAGAAGACGATAATATCCATTTTATAGGTGATTGAAAATTGTATTACATTTTCCAAGATTTGTTCATACTCGAATAGGAAACAATTAATTTTTTTTTTTTCATTCCGACAATCAACTTTTCATTTATTTGCTTCCATTTTTTCAACTTTAATGATAGACGAAGACATTCTTGCTCATTGTGACACCAAACATTCCGGACGTGTATTATTCAATATCCAATCGGTCATCATTTTATCTTCTGAAGAACATAAAGAAAAATGAACCAGCTATATATAATATTCGTTTATACTTGCATAAAGAACATTGATATACGTATTTTCAAAAGAAGGAAAGATGACCGTCGTTCGAAATGAAAAGAAATTTGATCGTATTTTAACAATTGCTGCTGGATTTCTCTGTCTATTTGCGTTTGTTTGCATTTGTATTGCATTATGTACACCGTCAGTAGATAAATATTCAGTTTTCATTAGAAAAAAAAAAAAAAACAATTCATTTTTTTCTTTTTTCTAGTTCATGGACAATTAATGAATATTCATCAGATGGTGAAGTTCAATGGCATGGTCTCTTTTACAAATGTAATCGTTTTCAATGTATATTAAATTATAATGATTATATTCGGGCTATAATTGTAACAATAATTAGTGCAATATTTTTATTGCTTGCAACTATAAGCATATTTCTAAAAGATTTACATGATGTTTTTCAACGATATTTTTATATAACGTCATTAATCACATTTATCAGTGCATTATTACTTTTTATAGGTATTGTTCTTTATACACACCAATCAATAATAAATGGTATTAGTGCACGTATAATGATTGTATCAATTGTTTTGGCTTGTCTAAGTTCATCCATCGTGTCATATATTGCTGGAAGACATTCGATTTTTTATCTGAACAATCGAACAAATTTTCATTTTACAAAAACAGAAAATACTGAAGCAATAAAAACAATTGAAGCACAACAAATGATGCCAACACAGAAAAATTAATAATGACGAAACAAAAAAAAAGTTTTTTCGTTTGTTTAGGAAAATAAAATTTCTTTTTGTGTACTATTCAAAAGATGTGTAATTAGAGTCAGTCTATTTGTTCATTGTTTCTGTAATAAGAAATAAAAATTATTTCCATGAAGAATCTCAAACCTTCATGTCTATTGTAATGTCAATGCGTTCTGTTTAACATTTGTTAATCAGCGTATTCTGAAATATATCTTGAATCAATATGAAATCAGCCACTTGAAAGAATAGCTATGTCAAGACATTCTATATAGCTGTTAGTTATTTGTCTGATATTATAGAGAAAATTGAATAGTGTAAAATACATGTCTCAGTGAATCCTAATTTTCTTGATTTTTTAAAAATTATCCTAATTCATTGTACTTTTAGAGATTAATCCTGTTTTTTTTTTCAAAATTCGATGCTCTTATGACAGAGCATTCAAAATCCAGAAAATTACAACCCGCTGCGACACATAAAAATCGAAACAAGATTTATATTTTTACTCATATATATAGCTGTAACCTTGATATATGATTTATATTTATTCTAAACGTTGTTTTTCAATTCTCTATATATATAACTTTGACTATTTCGAATCAGACCAAAAATATAATGTTTTAATGGTTTTTATTAGGAATCGTGTTCTGCCAATATCATTAAGAATGATAATGGCATTGCTGTAGCTTGACCTTTTTTTTTTCTAATATGAAATATAACTGTCAAGAAGTATTAAATCCTAGTTCAAGAAAGCTCCAGTTTCTAGCCATGATAGTAACTGATATTTCTCTTTGTGATAATATGTTTTCAGGAAGGATGATTTCATTTCTTTTTTAACATATTATAATACATTTCAACTGAGACCTGCTATTCATCGTCGTGTGAACAATAACATTACATGATAGCTCATGAGCCGATGAGCATTTCTCGTGAATAATAAGGTTTATTTCATAGTCTACAATAATTATCCTGACAAATTTTCGTTTCAAATTTTTAAGTATTGGATTGACATGAACATAGATTTGGCAATAAAAGGAAGAATAAAACATGGCATTGTCGTGTATTTTAATAGTTAATTTTTCAGTTACCAATACTAATCCCATTTGATTTTTAGTACGTTCTAAGTTTTAGAATATTCCTTTCTTTTTTGACGAATACATTGAAGCATTGAAATCGTATTTGAAGACTAGCAAAAACAAATATTCAGAAAATGAAAAAAGTTATTGTTTTCCATTTTTTGCATTTATTTTATTTAAGAAATTTGATCATACAAACAATTCAGAATATGTACCAGCATATTTCGATGTATAGAAATGAACAAAAAAAAAACAGATGCATACAATGAAAATCATAGTTTTTTCGTTTTCTTTGTTACACATCAGATTCGTCAAATGAATAAGTTCGTTCACTACTAGTTGTACTTGAAGATCGTTCTAAATATTGTTCTTCATCATTATCAACATCATTATCTTCAATACTTAAAATCATTCGAGCTTTTAAAAAATCATTATATGATTCTAATGTTCGATTAAGTTCTTTATAAAGTACAAAGACTGTTGTTAAACCATCTTCACTTAATACTCGGATGCGTATTGGACGATCAAATGGAATTCCAGTTAATTGCCGAAGTTTGGCCTATTTTAAATTATTTTTTAAGAAAACAAAAAAACAATAAGTTTTGAGCACGTACCAATAATTCTCCAACAGTCATTGTGTGAGGAATGTCACATAGTTGATTGAAAAATCCATTATATTGAACAAATAAACTGATAGTCTTCACTGGAATAGTTCTATTATTAGATAATGCTATAGTGTCACTCATTTGAAACTTAAGAAAAATAAAAGATATTCGATAAGAGGAAAGCAATAGTTGCTAAGGATAACTTACAGTACGAAGTTGCTCTTTGACTTCTCGTAATTCTCGTCGTGTTTTCATCAGTTCTTGAACAATAGAAAACATCTTTTCTTCCTATGAAAATAATAATAATAATAATAATAAACATCACTAATCCTGTTTTGATATTATGAAAAATTAAAACTCTCATTTCCGAATACCGTTTAATAACTATTCACAGGTCTCGTTGAACTAGCTAAAAACCATTGGAAAGAATATTTTACTTTAGGCTCTGGCAATCTATGTTTTGAAAGTTCTATGAATATACTACCGCAGACGTAAAAACAACAACACGTAGTTAGTCTACGACAACATTCAATTAAAACACGAGTCTATCTCGATCAATAAATAGCCCTGAAGACTTAACAGAAATGTTTTCGAAAGTACATATAATTGAACTTTCTTTTTAGTAAATGATTCAAATGAATATATACTTTTCGATAAATGAATTATCCCTTTAATAAGGATGACTTACATGCTGTTTTCGATAATCATTAATTAAAATCTTTAACATTCCTTTGAACGTCATATCTTTGTTGCAGCACGTTACGTTGAATGAAACAGTAGTTGATCACACTCGTCGTTTCACAAATGCCAACAAAGAAAAACTAACAATCGGCGTTTAAGTATGAATTCAATAGAAAGCAACTATCCACACTTTCTTTTCTCTTTCTGTCTTTGTATGTTATTTCTTCTTTTACTTTTATACTGAACGATAGAAAAAATAAAAAAAAAGAACTGAAGAACGAGAAAGACGAACATATATTTGTCTTACTAGAAAAAAAAATATATCTTTTATCGGAAGAAAATCACGGATATTTACGAACAAAAACACAAAAACAATTATGTCCGTTTTTCTTCGGATTTTCGTTTTTGTTTAATAATATTTGACATAAATTGATAATAATTCCATTTAATATCATATTCCATATCATACCAAAAATTACATGCTATTGTTATTGGTGAATCTTGTTCAACACAATGAAACCATAATGATGGTAAATATAAAAGCTCATTTGGTTCAAGAGTAATTTTTAATGGATTCAAATATGTATTTTGTTCAAGATCATTTTTAGTATGATCAAACCATGGAACTTCATTATCATCCGGTACCATAATAAAATTTTCGTCAACTTTTAAATTAATACCATCGTCATCTATGATCTTTTGTGAAGAATTATAACGTTCATAATGAGCTTTTTTATAAAATTTTTGATCTAACCAATAAAGATCTGTTGGTGGATAAAGTGTAAAATGTTTTCGACCACATATAACAGCATAAAGATTTTCATATGGATCATGATGAAGAGTTGATATTGATTTTGATGTACCAATCCAAAGATTGACAGCATCCGGTGGATTTCCTTGAAACGCAACAAAAAAATAAGTATATTAAACTAAAGAATAAAAACCCTAACTAACCAAATGCTTCTCGTACCCAACTAAGTTCATGTATATCATTATTTAATTGTTGAAATTCTGTTGTAAACGAACTATTTTGATGTTGACAATAAACAATACCATTAAAAGATTTTTTTCCTTCAATAATATCCATGAAATAATTAAAAGGCATTTTTTCTTCTAATGGTGTAACAAAATATTTATGTAATTTAACACAATCTCCATAACCATCCGGAGTTATATCAATTGTTACCGGGGTATCACCAAGTTGATGACGTAAATATTCAGATGTGTTCCACTTAGATAAAGCAGACCATTGATCAAGTGCTCCTTGAATAATAACGGGTTTATTTCGACTGACATAATCTCGATAGAAAACTAGTGGTGATGGAACACGAATACGTGAAATACGACTTTCTAAATAAAGCTCTCGAGCTTCTTGAGATAGACATTGAAATAGATAATCATCATTCAACATTATTTTCAGTGAATCATTTACAGCTGCTGATGCTTTATAATGATTGAAGAAAAAAATACACCTCTACGATATATATTTGTATACAGAGGACGCTTTATGCGATAGTAATCATGAAGAGGAAAAAAGGATAAAACTTTATGAGTCTCATTTAATGAAAAGAAACATAACGTTATTAATTTGAATGAAATAAAACAAAATAGAATTACACTAATTTTCTATTCGTAGCATACGAAGTATTTCGAATTTCAGTTTTCAGTTTTCGAGATTGCACAGACACCAAAAACTCTTAATACCTATCAAATTGCTGAAAGTTTACTTTTATTACTATAAGTTGTTATTGAATTTAAATTTGAATCTTGCTCTCCCTATTATGGAGAAACACACTTCTTAATTGATTTGTTCTTATTCCAAAAGCGCTAGAAAGCTATGTCCTATTTTACCAAGCGTTATGTTTAAATACAATACATATCGATATTTCACACTCTTTGTACATCAGATTTGTGTTTCACAATCATGAACGAAATTGTTTTCTTTTATATTAATATCAAATCATCTACAGTTTGTAAAATTTAGCTTTCTCTACGAATCTTTGGTAAAGAAAAGACTTCGATATTTTGAGTGTGGGTTTGGATTAGGGGTGAGAAGTTATTGTTATTTTTTGTTATTAATAACAATAACAATAACAAAAAAAGTTACTGTTATCAATAACAAATAACAAAAAAGTTATTGTTATTAATAACAATAACAAAAAAAGTTGTTTGTTATTAATAACAAAAAAATAACAAATAACTTTTTTTTTCGAAAAATCTTAGTTATGCTTTGTTACTATGTAAAAGTATACCAGTTCTATTTGCTCATTATTGTCCAATTGCTCGATGATGTTACTGACCGCAATCTCCGTTAGATAGCCTATGAAACTGAGAAAAATCCTAAAAAGATCTTTTCAAGTATCTTGCTCACCTACAGGTACAATTTACTAATCGGTTTACGAGAAACGATTCCTCAATGTTCGATTGCCTTTGACTTGATGTTTTGGTCAAATAAAAGTCTTTGTGAAATGAGATTCTAGGTGCCATTTTTCGAGTTATGATCTGTACAATCTTTCTAGACATTTTCTCATCTCCCAAAGGCTTATATTTGACCAACGCATCAAGTCAAAGACAATTGAGCATTGAGGAATCGTTCCTCGTAAAGCGATAAGTAAACTTTGCCTATAGATGAGCAAGATACTTGAAAAGATCTTTTTAGGATTTTTCTCAGTTTCATAGGCTATCTAATGGAGATTGCAGTCAGTGACATCATCGAGCAATCGGACAATAATGAGCAAACAGAATTGGTATACTGCTACATGGTAACAAAGCATAACTAAGATTTTTTGGAAAAAAAGTTATTTGTTATTTTTTTGTTATTAATAACAAATAACTTTTTTTGTTATTGTTATTAATAACAGTAACTTTTTTTGTTATTTGTTATTGATAACAATAACTTTTCTGTTATTGTTATTAATAACAATAACAATAAATTCACATCCCTAGTTTGGATGAAGAGAAGACCCACATCTACATCCAAACCTTGTCTGTGAATAACCCGCTCGACGAGCAACTGTCCATCTGCCGTAGGTTATCATTACTATGAGTGATAACAAATCATCGCTCAGATTAGCGCCTAGTCTCGCTTCATGATATCGACATAATGAAAACAAAATCCATACATAATTTATAATATCGAGCTTTTACTTTAGCCGAACAACCCATCATATAGAAAACCAAATGAGATATGTATCGTATAGAGATCTTAATGTCTCTAAAAGCATTGCAACGAGCATCAGACAATGTGCGGTTCTTGAGATCAACGCGTCACAAAATATGGACTTCTGATTTGGAATTCGAGAAAGAAAAGATCGCTATGAAGTGTTTCCTGCCTTAATTTTTATTAAAACGTATTCTCATGAAAAATTTCTTACTAATAATGTCATATCATGTCTATACTATAATTTCTCAATAATAAGGTAATCCAAAATATTCGTTAATTGAATTGTACGCTGGTCGTGTATTTTTTTGTGATCGATCAGCGAGACGTTGAATTTCAATTGAAGGATACAACCACGTTTTTAAATCATTCTCTCGACCTAAGAATTCTAAAACATAAGCAGCTGCTTTCACCATTTTCTCGTATCCTAATATATTGATATTCTGAATTGTATCACATGGTCTGTGATAGCATGGATCTGTGGCAACACCTGCAATACCTCCTAAACCTTGACCAAGCATTTGATCATATCGATCACGTTGGTTTTGTGTTTTGACTTCGAATGCGCCAGAAAACAATCCACCTGCAACTATACCTTCAGCTAAAAATGGAGCATAATCACTGTCACCAGTGAAATTTGTATAATCATATGGTAGGTTCTGTCGAATGAACCAATCTTGAAACAACGTTGTAATTTTATTACTACCAGGAAGAGCTTGTGATGGAGTATCGCTATTAGCTGAACGGCCATCATAAATAGCAAATATATAATTAGGTGAACCAATCATATCATAGTTAAGATTAATTAAATAATCTGAAAGACGTTCACCAACAATAGAAGAATTTTTGGCTTGTTTGACATGAAAGTCTGCACCAAGAAGACCAAGTTCTTCAGCGCCCCACCAACAAAATCGTACTCGATATTTATATTTCGCATACGTTGATGTTCGAAAAAGACGAGCAAGAGAAACAGCTAAAGCTAGATTGGCTGCACTACCACTACCTATAGTGAAAGAAAGAAATATGAGAAGGATTATTTGAATAGTAAACTTACCATTATCATTAATTCCTGATCCAGCTGTAACACTATCACTATGACTACCAATGACGATAGTCTGTGTAACATCACCTGTTGGAGTGTCAGCACAAATATTTGCCGATGGAGATGTTGATTCATTGCGTCGGACAATATTGATTAAAATACGAACATTGCCTGGTTTCATTCGAGAAGCATCAGCAAATCTTTGACCGACTTGATATGAGAGAAAAAGTGCTGGTAAATTATTGCTTTCGTTAAGAGCAACAAACATAGGTGCCATACGATTAGGTGATTGACCATCGTTATATATAAGAAGAGCAGCAGCATTGTATTTGGAAGCAAGTGTCGCTTTTTCCGCAAGAGTACAGTTGCCTCGCTTCACTAATGCTACTCGACCAGAAGCCGATGTACTAGCATTGCGCCAATCATCATCTGAACACCCGAAGTTTGGAATTACAGTAAGTTCAACATAATCTGTAAAATTCGCCGATGCCGTGTACTGAATATGGTAGAAATCGGTAGTTGATGGAGTTGTCGTAAATGAATGATTAGTAATAGTACCATTTATTGATGACATTAAAATAGGTATGCGAGCAAGTGCTGCTGATCTGACACGAAAAATAGCCTTCGTCACTTTATAATTTGTATTAGCAGTTAAATAGTTCTCGATATAGTCCATGGTTGCATGGAATCCAGATGTACTGTCGGCTCGAATCCCATTATTAGCAGTGGCAATACGTTGAAACTCATTGAGATAGCTCATCACTTCATCAATATGAATAGATGCGCCCAGAATAGAGTCAAATGATTGCTGAATTGCTTTGGAACTGATAATTGGTTTTTCACTCTTATCTGGAATTTGATGAAGTTTCTTATTAATTTTGACAAGAGCAACGATAGATAGTGCAACAATAATTGTTCCAAGAATAAGTGTTATACCAAGGATTGGTACTTTAAATTTCTTATATTGGATATTTTTCAAGATTTTATTATTTTCCTCGAGTTGAATGCATCCAATGTTTGGCATGTTTATATTGAAGACTAAGAAGAAAATGTAAAATGAAATAGAAAGATATAGACAAATATAAATCCATGTGGATGTTCGACATTTGTAAAAGAAGATAAATACAGAAAAAAAAACAATAGCTTGTGATAAGCTTGCTGTTTTTTATTGTCATAAGTAATACCTAAATAATAATAGTAAAATGAAAGAAAGGTTTCTAGCAAAACAATGACGTCACTTTGAATTGACTAAATATTACTATACAATGTCGTAAGAAGAATATTGATATGTTTGTCATCGGGAACGTAGAAATACATAATAGCTTAATAACAATCAAATTTATCTTTTAAAAATATCTCATGACTAATTCATTGTTTTATAAGAAATTGAATGTCAAGTTTTCAATAATTGAAATGTTCTTTGTTAATGTTTTATTATTCAATGATATAAGAAATATTTTTTATTATTGAAAATATTTTCGAATAACAATGTACAGTAGTCTATCATTAAAAGAAAGAAGGAATAATATATCTATCTTTCCTACAATTATTAATATCTGTAGTTCTAGATAGAAGGTCAGCCTGAAGCAGAACTATCGCGTTCAATGACTGGAACTCTTCATACACACTGAGTAACTACATACTAGCCATGAGAGTAGGTGTAAGTCATCGCTTAAGCAGCATGCTATCCGATGGGCAATACGAGACAAACAGTCATCAATGGCTTGTTCAAGTTCATTTCATGACTGGTAGTACTGAAATTTGAACATTGTATCTATCAAATACGTCCTGATTAACGTAACCGGTCGGCCATTACAAGAAAGGATATTATTCAATCAAAAGCACCTATTCTTATATGAGAAACTGAGACAATCACAAATACAAACGAATTATTATTGCTTATTCTTACTATCGTCAATGATCTTGACTTTTCGTGTCCATACAAGTATTGCAAATATTGAAGTCAAGCAGGTTTCCTACTTAATAACAAACTATTATCCTAATTCACACGATAAACAGCTCAGAGCTCATAAATGACAAAAAAGTTAGTAAAAATTATCCAACAAGTACACTCCAAT
Source organism: Rotaria sp. Silwood1 (assembly GCA_905250075.1). Taxonomy (NCBI): domain Eukaryota; kingdom Metazoa; phylum Rotifera; class Eurotatoria; order Philodinida; family Philodinidae; genus Rotaria; species Rotaria sp. Silwood1. The sequence goes on along the minus strand of CAJNOP010000012.1, from coordinate 19,870 downwards.
AAGTTAGTTTTAAGTAGCAGCGCATTATTGTCAGTTTTGATAATAATTTTCATTCAATTACATTACATCTTCTTTTGTATCTATTCAGCAAAAAAACCATATAATCACACCGAGAAGAAAGAATAGCTGACAAATATACTAGTGAAAAGCATATAAAAAAAGAAAATAAATAAAATTACAAAAAGAGCAAAATAAAATTAAAAATGAACATTTCTTCAAATAGATCATGATATTAGCCAAACGATTATTAAATTATCAAAAGAAAACCAAAGCCTCTATAGCAGTAAACAAACATAAACTCAATAACAAACTCTATTAATTTAGATAGACATATCGATAAACAAGAGAAAAAGAGAATAAGATGCATAAAGCAATTAAAGTAATACATAATATTCGTTTATTGACTTGTATTCTCTTTCTCTCTGAGGTTGATGAAATCAAGTATTCACTTAGTAAATGGATAAAGCCATGTTTTTAAATCTTCTTCTCGACCTAGAAATTCTAAAACATAAGCAGCTGCTTTCACCATTTTCTCGTATCCTAATATATTAATATTCTGAATTGTATCACATGCTTTATGATAGCAAGGATCGTACATAATACCCGATATACCTCCTAAACCTTGACCAAGCATTTGATCATATCGATCACGTTGGTTTTGTGTTTTGATACCATCTGTACCAGCAGAGAGCCCACCTGAGACGATACCTTCAGCTAAAAATGGAGCATAATCACTTCGACCACTCACATCTCTATAATCATATGGTAAGTTCTGTTGAATAAACCAATCTCGAAACAAAGCTGTAATTTTAATACTACCAACAAGTGCTTGTGATGGTGTGTCATTTCTAGCTGTGGCACCATCATATATACCTAACATATAATTGGGTGAACCAATCGTATCATAGTTAAGATTAATTAAATAATCTGAAAGACGTTCACCAACAATAGAAGAATTTTTGGCTTGTTTGACATGAAAGTCTGCACCAAGAAGACCAAGTTCTTCAGCGCCCCACCAACAAAATCGTACTCGATATTTATATTTCGCATACGTTGATGTTCGAAAAAGACGAGCAAGAGAAACAGCTAAAGCTAGATTGGCTGCACTACCACTACCTATAGTGAAAGAAAGAAATATGAGAAGGATTATTTGAATAGTAAACTTACCATTATCATTAATTCCTGATCCAGCTGTAACACTATCACTATGACTACCAATGACGATAGTCTGTGTAACATCACCTGTTGGGGTATCAGCACAAATATTTCCTACAGGAAAGTCAGGTAGATTTTTCACGTCAATAATTAATTGTACAGTAATATTTGTTGACGAATTTTTAGCTGCATTCACAAGGACTTGACCAACAGTGAACGAAAGAAACAGAGCAGGTATAGCATTATCTTGAGCAAGATTAACTTCTAACGGGGAAACACGATCAGGTGATTCACCATCATTATAGATCAAAAGTGCAGCTACATTATATTTAGCAGCAAGTATAGCCTTATCTTGAAATCCACATATTCCACGTTTGACAAGTGCTACTCGATCTTGAGGTGGTAAGGTGGCTTTTTGCCAATCATCATCTGAACAGCCCACATTTGGAATAACTGTAAGTTGAATACTACTGGAAAAATTAGCCGAAGTTGAATATTTAACATGATAAAATTCAGCAATGGCAAGATTAGTTGAATAAGTATAGTTCTTTTTGGCACCGTTAATTGATGAAATTAGAATCGGATTACTTGCAAGTACAAAGTCTCTCAAGAAGAAAAAAGTCTTTGTTATTTTGTAATTCGTATTAGCAGTTAAATAGTTCTCGATATAGTTCAATGTTGCATTAAATCCAGGTGTATTGACAGCTCGAGTTCCATTATTAGCAGTGGCAATACGTTGAAACTCATTAAGATAGCTCATGACTTCATCAATACGAATCGATGCATCCAAAACGGAATCAGATGATGGGTGAACTGCTTTTGAACTGATCGTTAGTTTTTCACTGTTGTCTAAGGTCGTGTGAAATTTCTTGTTAACTTTGACAAGAGTAACGATCGAAAGTGCAACAATAAGTGTTCCAAGCACGATTGCAATGCCAATGATAAGCATAGGGAATGTTTTATATTTAGTATTTTTAGAAACGTTATTACTATGCTCAACGTGAAAGACTTGGTTCGATGACATGTTTATTTGTGTTTTATCGATCAAAACACAATGAAAAGTGAAGAATAAAGGTGATATTGAAAACATTGCCGATGTTTGACATTTGAGAAAAAGATTAATAAAAAAACAATGATTTGCAAATGTCGCCTTTTGTTGTTGCTTTCAAGGAATGGTATTTGACAATAATACTTAATAAAGAATAGTAGTAAAAATGATGTTTTTCTACATTGACTGATGTTACAATAATTTCTATTATGAAAACTAATATGAAATTTACCCAAGCGGAAACAAGACGAAGATTTGAGATTGATAGTCGGATTTACTTCTTTTTTCAATTTTCTTTCTTACGAGGAAGGTGTCATAGCTAGTTATTTTTTTCCGAGTCAGTACTATGTGCATCATGCACACTGGAATGCGCTAGAAGTATCCAGTAAAGAGTTGACTACTTAAATTATTTCTTCAGAAATACTGCAGTTCGACGATATCTTTTAGTTTAATGTCATGGTCTCACTAAGAAACGCCACACAAATTGATGGTTGAGTTTCGACTTAAACTTTAGCACAGAGATCGGTCTTAGCGGGTGTAGTTTATTGCAAAAGTTTCAGATCTTTCGATTTGATTTTATGTTGAAAAATGAATATCGAATCTACCACTATACATCAACAATGTAAAAGATATATTTTTACTATACTCATACCATAGAACAGGAACAACGAAAAATCTCAAACTTGTATCGCGATATTGAGTTCAAAATATCGTGAAAATGCAGCATTGTAGAAGAAATAAGTCAAAGCTCTGCACTATTTTTCAAAGTATTCATAGCTCATTCAAATGTGCATGATGCACATAGTCTTGAATCAAAACACAATTCATCACTTGAAAAATTTCTCTCATTAGTTCATATGTAGTTTTGAAAATAATTTCGGTCTTTTATTAATGCAGAATATACTGAATAATTGATGAATAAGAAAAGAAAACATTGTTTGGGATCAACACTAGTTTTCTGAGATGTCACAAATAATCTAACTATCATCATATTTTGTATCTAAGAAGTCACAAAAATGATTATAATTCATCACATCATACTGTTTACTTTGTTAGTTACTGGAAAAAGTTATCATTAATCTATGTGTACTAAAATGGCAATGAGATTTTGAAATTTGCAGAGATAGAAATCGATCGAAATCTGCTTTTTACTTTAGACTATATTCATTATTCGTGATTAAGCATAATTACTACTTTTGTTTACTAGATATTACAGCGTCAAAAGTCACGATAAATGATAGTCAACGAGATGGCCCATTGGCCACGACTAAATGACTCTTTCCTGGTCCGGTCAACTGTAGTTAACCATTGTGTTTTACGTTGTAAAATCTCGACCACCAAGAAAATAATCGTGATTAATAATCAATCATGAAGATCACAATAATTAACCGACAGTTTTCGACCTGTTCATATGATATTGACCACCTCATATATAAAAAGAACTGTTGAAAATGAGAAATTCGATCTAACTATATAAAGTTAGAGCGTAAATACATGAACAAAATCAAGTTTTCAAAACACGTTCCAGTATCTCACCATACACATAATAATATTGCTTCGAAAAGAATGGAATACAATGTATAAAAAGAGAATGTATAGCTTTAGAGTAAATCAACAAAAATTCCATGACTTTTGTTAATATATTCATGTGTGTACAAACTTTATTTTCTGTTTTTTTATGAGCTTTTAAATTAAAATTATCCTGTTCTTTATGAAAAATATGTCCTCAAGTCCGATAGATATTCGAAAAAACAAAGATTTTTTGTCCATTAAAGTAATACGTAACTTTTCACCTAAATGTTTGTATCTCGAAAGTAATCACTGTTAGGAAAATAATCATCTGGTAATCGAGGCATTTGTCGTCCATTTGGATATAACCATGTTGGCAAATCATCTTTTTGGCCTAAGTATTCAAGCATGTATGCTGCTGCTTGAACCATTTTTTCATAACCCAATTGATTAATATTATCAGTTGTATCACATGCTCTATGATAACAAGGATCAAGAATTGCACCTGTCAAACCACCTTGACCGAGTTTTTCTTCATATTTAGTACGTTGTTCAGCGGTTTTAGTCTCATCAGCACCAGAGAATAGTCCACCTGTAATATAGATTTACGAAAAATTAAATTTATTCCATCTTACTTTTATGCTCACACATCATGTAAATTTGTTAGAATACTTTAGTCTCTTTGCGTTCCTTTAGTTCCCACAATATCATTCAGTTTGAAAACTATTGGTGAATGTAGTTTCTTAAAAATTTTCTTTAGCAAACTTTTTGCTCTGTCAAAAACGTATAAGACGACAAGGACTGAGAGAACCTAAAAGGACTAAAGGGACAGAAAGGGACTGAACAGACCTGAAGAAACCTAAAGTCACTGAAGAGATAGCTCGGAAAGTCTAGCAGTAAAAGCAGATAAACTTTATTCTTCTTGGACCCTTTACCTGCAACGATACCAGCTGCTAAAAATGGACCATAATCACTTCGACCACTAAAATCAGTATAATCCCACGGTAAATTTTTTGTATTAAACCAATTACAAAATGCTTCAGAGATTCGAATACTTCCATTGATTGCCGATTGTGGAGTACCCGGTTTTGCTGTACTACCATCATAGATACCCAACATAAAATTAGGGGATCCAAGCATATCATAGTTAAGATTAATTAGATAATCTTGAAGTTGTTGACCAGGAGGAACAGATGAATTTTTTGCTTGTTGAGCATGATAAGTTGCTCCAACAAGTCCGATTTCTTCAGCAGCCCACCAACAAAATCGAACACGATATCTATACTTAGTATAATTACCAGATTGGTAAAGACGAGCCAAATTCGTCGCTAAAACCAGAATAGCCATTGTTCCACTACCTGAATTATAGAAAAATGAAAAAAGTTTTTGTTTTTAGAAACAAACAAGGACCTTGATACTAAAAGAAATAATTTGAAGATCAACATTTAAAAGGCATATAATTGTAGACAAGAGTTTAGACCAGTTGTATTTTTCATTTTTCTCCTCAAAAGAAATGACTAACGAGAATCTGAAATAGTATTTGTGCAGTTGCAAGTATTCTCTATCAGTATTTCCTCACCTAACATTTTCCGCAAAACTGCTTGGATGAGAATCTACGGAAAATCAAACTCTCCAAAACTATCTTTCTGACTGTCATTCAAAGCTTTTGAAAAAATGTGCATTCAATTTAAAGGAGATTGAAGAGCATCAACCATAGTAAAAATATTGAAGTTTTCAATAAAAAGAAGAGAAAAAACGGCTTCTTGAATCTTTTGTAAATCGAATACAGTCTGATGAAAGAACGTGGCGAAGAGAAGCGAGTTATCTCATTTTACTCAAAGTAATATTGCTGTATCAAATTGTAATATGAACATTAATTTGACTATAGTAGTAACACATCGGAGCAGATACAAACTAGAAAAAAAAGACAACTAATACTAACCATTGTCATTAATTCCTGGTCCAACAGGTACACTATCGCTATGACCACCCACAACAATGGTTTCATTAATATTGCCTTCTTTTGTATCGGCACAGATATTTTCAACGTAGAACGATGGATAATCTTCACGTTCAACCTGGAGCCAAATATTCACATTGGTTAAATTAGCTACATTGACTAATTTTTGTCCAGCAGCATAAGATAGAAAGAGTGCTGGTAATTTATTTGCTTGACGAAGACGTATAATGACAGGTGCAAGACTCGTAGTTGTCAAGCCATGATTGTAATACAACAAAGCCGATGCATTATATTTATTGGCTAACTCACCTTTTTCGGCACTAGTACATGTGCCTCCAACTACTACTAATGCTGCTCGGCCTCTTACATTTTGCCAATCGAGGTCATTACATCCATTATTAGGAACAACTACTAAATTAAATTTTGTTAAATTGATAGGAGCTGAGTAATTGACATAAGTGAAATCGGATCTTGCTAAATTAGTTGAATAAGTGAATGTTTCATTACTATCATTGATAGATAAGATCAATATTGGATCTCCTTTAATTGTAAAATTCTGTATTGGTACTTGTTCTCGAAAGACTTCTAAAGTAGAAACATTATTAACTAGATAATTATAGATATAATTAACTGTTTCTGTAAATCCACGAGTTCCAATAGCACGAGTATTGCCTGTATTATTAGCAATACGTTGTAACTCATTAAGATGGTACATTAAATCTTCAATACGAATTGAATCAGCCAAGTTAAAAGTGATAGGTGGTCGCACGGTGCTTGTCGTTATCGGTCCTGTTGGAATAGTAGTTTCACTTGTTGTTTGACCATTCTCATTTTTAATTTCATTAAATCGTTTATTAATTATACCAAGCGTAGCAGCATTTAATGCAATTGAAATTATTACTAATATAGCAACTACTAGAAGTAGAATAAACGTCAGTGAAGTAGTTAATTTTGTAAGGCACATGATGGTGAATTTCAAAGAAAGTTGTTTGATTTTTATATAACTGTGATAAAAGTGTCTTTACGTGAAACGGAGTTTCTTTTATATTGTTTATCTCAGGAAAATTTATGGTCATTATCAATGTGAAATTATAAGTATATGCAGTAAAGACAACAAGTAGGAGCATAGTTATCAAATATATAATGTCATTATTATTTGCAAAAAATAAAACAAAAGAAATAGTCGAACACTACAGGTAGTGATTAATAAACTATCAATTATAAATCATAAAAGCATCCACTGAAACATGTCTTAAGAAGAAGTTTTATCTCAAAGTTTTATATGATAATAAATATTATCGATGAAATACTTTTGTCTTTGAAAAGCAAATGTACATTACTATTTATTGTAAGTGAATTTCATTATTTGATAGAATCTCAGACACTAAAGATTTTGGTTTAGATCAAACTAATACCACGGTCAACGTTTCATCATCATGTTTCACAAAAGAATATGAGATGCAGTTACAATAGAAATATCGGAGAGTTTAGCAAATAAGACTTTCGCTGATTGGACTGTGAATTAGATATGGATTAAAAAGTGTTCAATCGATTATATTGATAGAGCATATTCATCTATATCATAGACATCAATTTTATATGTTATTCCAAATAATAATTGTTCATTTAATGCCTTTCATAACTAACGTTGCTACATTACGATCTCCGATCGCTGAAGGAATCACATTGCTAGTGAATCGGAGATGTAAATAGGGTGTAACTGTGAGCCAAATTTTTAATCCACATACAAAATAAGATCATTAGTATATAAAATCAAGTCTCCTTCTTATCTTTGTTGGCGAACCTGGCTTTTGCGGGAAAAAAACAATAATGATGTTTCCAAATCAGACCTGTGGAGGGTAATCGCTAAATAATCATTAGATTGTGTTTTCTTTTTCTTCATAATAATCTCGTTTTTTTTTCTTGTTAGAAATATGATTCGGTCCTATTCGAATAAATCCTTAGTGTAACGGATGGTATAAACATATTCTAACTATATTAGCTTCTATCCTCATATGTATTCTATATACATATTGTTTTGTGATAGCTTGTTCAACTAAATTGGACTTTCATCATTGACAAAATTGTGATCAACCTGTCAGTTATAATAACTTCAAACAAAGAGAATTACAATATTCTTATGATGAACCTCTAGATTCATGTTTGCAAATCATCTAATCGGTGTAGAAGTTCTAAACCGCAATTACCTGCTAGCATCATCTCTCATATACAAAGACATCGAAGTCTTAATTGAGTCACAAGACTTGTAATAATATGAAGTTGGAACAATGCTGATACACCACCCATACCCTGACTAAGTACCGATTGATCAAAACAATCATGTTATTTTTTTGTTTTAGCTTCATCAGTACTTGAGAACAATCTATCGATGATACTATATTGTCTTATTTATCATAAGAAGATGACGACATAATAAAAATATTCGGGGAGAAAAAGAGCGGAAGGTAGAGCGAGATAAGGATACTTGGACAAAGAAAGAACAACATGATATACGGTTTTATGGCCACTGGTTGTCACTCAGAATAAATATAATAATAAAAGGTAAAAATGTGGACACAGTGAGAATCAAATGTCGATATGCAATGTAATATGTTTCTTTGTTTTTATGCAATAGAATTAAATAGAAATAGGTACAAGACATCAATAGCTAATGTATACAATTTAATGTTCTTCATGTGCTCATAATTTTGCGTTTTTCCTTCGAAGGAGCAACATTGAAACAATAATCTTTAGAGAGTAACGTCTACTATGTCTGATGAATAAAATCAGTAATGAATGACAAATTGTTACAAATAATTATAGAAAATAACTGTATGAAATATAGATGCATGACTAGTTCCGGCTGATTATTTCATCCTTTGTAGTATTATATATACTGTTTGTGTATAATGCAAAATATTTTCCGATGTAACGTTTCCAGCTGTTTATCTATAGTCATAAATAAAATTGGATAAATAATTAAAATCGATTGAAAGTATGGGCGAATACATAAGTTATATAATCTATAGAAAAATTTCTTTGATAACATACAAGTGGAAGATAAATGTTTCAATAATGTAATGTTTTTATCAATTTCTGAAATGATGTAATCGAGATGACAGACAAAAGCTAATATAGTTTCCGATATAACATCAAGATACTTGCAACCAGCATTTTTTTTAAAATTCAAAGCTTGTATCAAAGTAACTGTGTGATAATAAAAATCTTTATGCTGAGACAGATATAGCATAAGGATTTTTCATGATCAAGTAACTGCCGGTAACTAAACAATAGCCAAGTCAACTGCAAACAAATGTTTGAAATGAAGACTTGACATTGAATTTTATATAATATTATTGTGGAAGATAAGGAGCAACATTGGACCTATGTATGAATACTGAGCTATACATTGAAACATGGAAAGTAATTAGACTTATTTCTGTTGATTTCTGTGTAAATTAAACGTCTAGATAAGTGATTTCGTAATCATGCAATGATACATAGAGGACAGCTCAAGCACTGAAACTTGACTGATAGTTCCTTTGACCAGATTTGATTAAAAGTTAATTTGAAATAGATGAAGAAGACAGCTATAGCTACAACAGTTCGTCTACGACAATTCTTTTTTTTATCCTAAGATTTGGCTATTTAAGAAAAACATAGTTTTCACGTTGCTCATATATCACGCCAAAATTCCGATGTTCTTATTTCAGAATAGGTGCAATCAAGAAATTTGAAACTCAATTTTCTTAATGTTCCTAACGGAAACCACGACATTTCGATAAACACTACAGTTTCTCGACAGTAGTAAACTGCTTTGTCCGAACTCTTTTCAGAATATTGATGAGTCATTATGTGTACATAGTTCGGACTAAAAGGCACTTTTGACACTTAGCAACATACCCTAGTACGTTTCTGTTAAGATATCAAAAACACAATCGTAGATATATTCATTTTATAATTTATTTTAACTATTGAAGAAATATTTATGCTTCTCTAAATAAAAATCATTGTATTCTTTTTCCTGAATTCTATTTTTTTTTGTCTACTTTCATTCTTCTTCATCGTATTCTATTTGTATTGTTGTCTTCTAATAATAACTGATATAAAAATGCCTTTGTTTTCACACAAAGACCTTCAAATATTAATATTCGAGCTAATCAATATTGCACAATGACATTTTCTTCACCAAATGTCTCATACGTGCGAGAACTGTAAAATCCATAACTATTACATACTTTATAGAAGGCTAGATACTTTGAAAGTAACAAATACTGAATGTATATGAAACATAAGTGGAATAGTATATTAAAAATGATTATGAGTAAGATTTCTTTTTTTCTTTACATATGTTTGACAAATATTGTGTGTGAAAAGACAATTTAATGTTTATTTAACGAAATACTTTCGTATTTTTACTGTGTTATGTACATATTGAATACAAAGCAGATGACCAGAAGATTTCGTCAATAGTGAAGAAAGAAAAAAGAAAAAAGGAAAAGGGATGAACGGATGAGCTTGTCACCTTTAGATTTGATCGATAGAAGATATAAATGACCGATCAAACAAGAGAAAAAGAAGAAGAAAAAAAAAGATGAGCACTATTCCTGAGCAAACAAATCTGTATACAATCTATTCATTTTCTATGTATTTCATGAGTTCGATTTACTGTTGATGAATGGGAGATGACAAGTAAATGGTTACTATTGATATTATATTTTTTCAATATTTTTGATCAAATTAATTCTCGTGAATCTTCATTACAATGTTGGAAATGTGAAGTTACAATTAAATCATCGGAAGAACCAGGAGTATTTCAAGATGGTATGTAATTTTATTTCTTGATAATTATATTTATTTTAAATATTATTTAAGATTGTCAAGCACAATTTGATTTTACTGAACATACATTAGAAGATTGTGATGGAAAATGTTGGAAATCAGTTGATTTACTTGATATGAAACGATTAGGAAATAATAGTCAAGAACGATTAAAATTAAAAGATGCCGCTTTATCATCATTAAAATCAAGTCGTCGATGTTTTTCAGCTGATGAATTATTACGAACAGCTGAAATGGGTATTAATACATCAAATGGTTGTCGAAAAATCAAAAGAGATAATAAAAAACCAATAGAAATATGTTTCTGTTCAGATCAAGATATGTGTAATAAAGTAACGAAATTAACAGAGAACTTTTTTATTTATTGTAGTACTATTTTATTTGTGTTGATGTTTATATTGTAGTATATCTTTGTTTGCTTTTTTAAAGAATATATAGATATGAGCGACAAATATTTTCAGATTATTGTAGACCATTAATGTTGAATTTTTTTAAACCTGCGAAATAAATAAATTTATTTTGAAAGACTACAGTTTCAGGACTCTTAATTATGAAGAAAGTTCAAGTTAGAAAAGAAAGCCTTTTTGCATAAAACAAAACTTATTTGAAAGCATCATCTTCAGTATCACATGTTAATTCAATAAAAAGAATTGCTTGGTAAGTTACTGCCTTAATCATCAGTCAAACGAACTGAAATTGATTAGAGATTTGTGCAAAAGTTTTCTCAACATATGTTCATGAAACGATATGATATGAAATCAAAATAGCGATAGATAACTTGGCTATTAATCGATAATCATCTCGTTCTTGCTTTCTTTCATTATTAAATTTTACTTACCTAATATTTATTTAAGAGTATAATGTATTCCACTGATCAAAGTAGTATTGAAATTTGATTGATTAGCAATTGAGTTATTCATTGAATTCTTCGTAGAAGTATTCAAAAAACGATGCGTGGAAGCTATTTTCCTTTCAATTTAGGCTTTTAATAGGGCTAATTAGTAGAAAAATTTCTATTCTTTTGAGTTACGCAAAGCTGACATATCTAGCTTGTTCCGTTCATGAGTTATAAGAGTGTTTTTGAGATCCTGGATTGCAGTCAATTGATCTTGGATGGCTCGGAAACTCAATTAAACACGTACAATTTATCATACTGAGTCGAATGGTGATATTTAGTGTTAGGTTCAAACTGATCTGCCTCTGTAATCTCCTTATTTTCAAAATGTCAAATCATTCGTTAGATATAAGCTGATTGTGAAATTTCGGTAATATCGAGATAACAGACTTAGATCAGTCCAAATCTAAAAACACACATCACCATTCTCCTCAGAATGGTGAATTATCCTTTCCTAGCCGCTTTTTCAGATGATCCTAGTTCAAGTGGCTGAAATAAGAGGTCTCAGGAAAAGCTTTATAACTCTCTAATGGAACAAGTTAGGAATGTTAACCTTGCATAGTTCAAAAGAGAAGAACTTTTCTATTGATTTGCCCTATTAAAACTTCAAATTGAAAAGACAATAGCTTTATAATATTGTTTTTGAAATTCTCTACGAAAAAGTCCCATTATCAATCAATTGCTGGACAATCAAATTTCGATAGACTTCGATCGCTCCTAGTCTTCTCCTCTTTCGTAAGGTGAAAACCGTAGGTCTTATGATGTTCCTATCAAACTTATTCAAAAAAACAGTGAATCACATTATATTTTGAAACGAATAATTGTCTAAGATTAACGTGAAATAAACCGAGTCTCTAAAAGTCTCGATTGTCCCATCTCTACGAGAAAATATAGAAATAAATCCATGTCCCGAATTTTGTAATCCTTCTATCAAAACATGTTGTACACTTAAAATTATTTTATTTCTAACAAATATCTTAATACCTAAATCAATACTAGAAAAAGAAGAACAGTGATCCTATATGATATTTGCGATTTCTAAATCTTAAACTTCTGTCAAGGAAATCATAATGAATCTGAATCAACTATTGTCATATAAGGAAATCATTGCATTAAACCATCTGATATATCAATGATCGTTTTCAGATTGAGTTATGTGTGACGATATAAGGAAACTTTCAGCTGTCAATTAACATTTTCCATATTTTGATAGCCTCAGAAATTAAAAGAAATGAATTTCAAATGCGCACTCGTCACATTCTCACGATCATGACAAACTTTTTTTTTTATTTCGAAAAAAACGTTATAACTGTTATGAAGAACGAGCAGTTCACTTGAGCCGTGACTAATACATCGAGAAGAAGAAAAAAAAAACTTATTATGGCAACCAAGAGAATGAAAATCAATAAATCAGCTACTGCACTTTGTGTACGCAGTCGCCTTTCAATCAACGGTTCGATTGAAGAATTTGTCCTACAGGACAACAAATAAAGAATTATAGAAGTATCTTTGTATTCATTCACTTTTCAATTGTAAATTTCAATTGATTTAATCGAAAAGAAAGATAACTTTGTTCATATATTAAATCTAATAGAGGTAATACTTGAAATTTTCATAAATGAAACGTTTATTGAAAAATATCATCCTGTGGTGCCCTCTTTGTATTTTGTTTAGTTTAACATGTTGATGAATCATTAGAAGTAAGAATTGATGAATGAACATTTACATTGATCTTTTCTTTTTTCAGAACACAAAATGCTATTCGTGCTAATTTTTCATTTAATATCAATAACTTCTGTTTCTACTCAATCTCGTCTTTACGGACCTGGCCTTCGAGCATCATTTCAAGTACCTGTTCGTTATTTTTATTTACAATCTTATGATTTAAAAGGACATAAGTATATAATTCTTTGGAAATCCTTTATTCACTAAAAATAATTTATTTCATATTTAGACTTAATTATTCAACTGAACCTGTTGATCGTATAATATTTCATTTAACACGTGTATCTGATCAATTATCTGTTCATAGTTATCGTAAAATTGATGATCTCAATGATGGTATTTATTTATTTCGATATCGCCTATATGAATCTGTCGAAAATCTTCATTTATATATTCGATTTGGTAATCAAGATCTTGAACATATTGTTAAAGGTCATATTTATTCTGATGGTTGTTATTGTCCACAAACAAATGTAACAGAATGGTTTGATGCATTAGAATGTTCATCATCATTATCAACATCACAATTACGTCAAGATATAAAATTATTCGATAAAATTGATATGAATAAAGTGATTAATAAAGCACAAGAAAAATATTTTCAATATCCTCAAACGTATGCACTCTGTCATTATGTTATTAAAAATAATAAAGTAAAACAAAAATATAGAATATCCTCTATTTTTTTCTTTTTATTAAATAGATTTATCGAAAATGTCATGGTGAACATATTGGATTTAAATCATTCTCTGATGCAGTTTTATTATCTCTTTCTCGAAAAGTAAAAAACAAAATGATACAAATATTCAAAATAAATATGAAGTTTACTTTAGGTTGTTTTACCTGATGTAGAATTTCTAATGAATTTGGGTGATTATCCATTAAGTAGTGGTGATGATCCAATACCAATTATATCTTGGTGTGGATCAGAACAAACACATGATATTATTCTACCTACTTATGAAATAACAGAAGCTACACTACAAATGCTTTCTAGAACAACACTTGATATATTTACCATGCATACAACACGTCATTTACCATGGTCAAAAAAGATTCCAAAAGGATTTTTTCGTGGTCGTGATAGTTGTCGAGTAATTGGCATATTTATTATCTTTTTTTCTTGTCAATCTATAATTTATCTTTCTTAAGGAACGTCTTGATCTAGTTCGTCTATCAAAAAAATATCCAGATTTAATTGATGCTAATTTAACACGAATGTTTTTCTTTCGTGATCAAAAATCCGAATTTGAACCATTTGCTGAACATATTTCAATGACAAAATTTTTCGATTATAAATATCAAATATCACTTGATGGAACTGTTGCTTCATATCGATTTCCTTATTTATTAGCCGGTGATGGACTTATATTTAAACAAGCAAGTTCATATTATGAACATTTCTATCGAGATCTTGTACCACATAAACATTATATACCAATAAAAAAAGACCTATCAGATTTAATTGAAAAAATTCAATGGGCAAAAGATCATGATGATGAAGTATGATAATAGATAAAATCCTATGAATTTTTATTGGATATATTTTCTTTTTTTCTGTTGAGGCACAACATATAGTAAAACGTGCACAACGATTTACTCAACGAAATCTACTTCCTAATCATATTCTTTGTTATCATGTACAAGTTTTACAAGAATATGCTAAACGTTTAATATCACCAATTAAAATTTCTCCAGATATGGAATTAGTTCAACATGAATTTGATGAAAGTCATATAAAGAAAGATAATTGTATTTGTCATCGTTTAGAGGTAAACATTAAAAATTAATGTTCAATTGATTGTTTTTTTTTTAATTTATTTTTAGAATCTCAATCATATCGATCTGTGATATTTTTGTGTTGGTCTTTTCTTGAAATATCATGTTGAGAATGTTTTATTAGAAGCTGCCGAGTGTTTTTTTTTGTCATGCTAATTTTAACTGTTTTTTTTTTTTACAATGAATACAAATCATGAATTTGCTGCTCATGCACCAATTATTATTTATTCATATTCAGTTAAAAATCATAGTTATGCTGAAGTAATTATTTAAATTCAATTTACTGATATTGAATTAATTGAGCGTGAAGAATAATTTGTTTATGAAGAAAAAAGAATATTGAACATGTAGAATAGAATAATACAAAATATTGTCGACGGATAAGCCCCAGGTCGAAAATTCCGGTCACTGGATCCAGCAGAATCCTGCAGGTAAACGCCAGAAGTCGGAGGAACAGGGTGACAGTATTCCGATCGAAAATTTTTCGGATTTTTTCCAGTGACTTCCGGACAACTTTCTGCATGAAACGGGAGGAATTTGACCGGAAGTCACCCGAAAAAATCCTAAAATTTTCCGGTCTGAATACTGCCACCCTGTTCCAGCGACTTCTGGTGTTTTTCTGCTGGAACTCGCTCGTACTTCTCGACCTGGGAGTAGCAGAAATTCCAGTCTTGAAGTTTTTGAGATATAGCTTTTCATATTTACGACATAGCAAAAGTCATAACTTTGGCAGATAAAATTCAATAAGAAAAAGTTAATGAAGTTTTTGCTTGAACAAATATTTTGATCTAATACCTATGTTTAATCACGCACAGTCATTTTGTTGAAGCTACTTTTTAAATAATCTTTGATAAAAAAAAATTCATCATTTGGCACTGACATTCCATGCTGTGATTCAGAACTGTTTGATGGATGGAATTAATTAATTAGATCGAGCATCTGGAAAATGCGTTAGTACTTTATCTGTAGAATAAGGTGAGTGTAAAATAATTATGATACGTTATGATACAGAATAGTAAGAATATTTTTATGAATATTAGGTGGAGCAAAAGTTTTGCGACATTTGCTGTTTTGCATGTAACTCTATTCAGGAACATGATAAGATGTTGATAGTTTTTTTTTACAAAAGATGCATCATTGAATGTTATACTTGAATCACAATATCAAAGTTTTCTGCCTGGGAAAAATAGAAAAAGTTCATGACAACTAAGATTATTTTTAATCGAATTAATGTTAGATATAATACACTATCCTGGCGCTATTAAAAACCAAAACGTTCATTACTTCAGCAATACTTCCTCTGAAACCAATATTATTTCTCCTCAACATATTTTCATTATCTTCAGTTGAAATTAAGATCTCATCGTATGATTTTGTTAAGCTTAACCCTTTACACCCCAATGGATCATATATGATCCATTTGTAGAACGATCACAGAAAATAAAGGAAGCATGACACTGAAAAACTCCCAAGACATTATTTGTAGGAAACTTCATAAGCCATCGATTGATGAAAAAGTATTTTTTTGTTTCATTGCTCTACCTTTGAGATATATGACTTACAAAATCAATAGTTTTGAAAAAAATGCAAAAATTCGAAATTTTTTAAACAAAATGTTTTCCACTTGCAGTCGATAGAGGTCTTTTGGAATTTTTGTGTGATATTAATCGATTAAAAAATCCACTACTGAATTATTTATGTTTCGAAAGCTTCATGATAACTCCACGAATTATACATACTAAAGAATACAATTGACCATGTAATCACTGTTAGACAGATAGAGAGTAACCAAGAACAAAGTTAAGATATGCGTTATAGACCTCAACTCATGAGAAGTCGAACTAGTATTTATAATGAATTAAATTCCTCCAGACGTTACAAAATGGCTCAGAGTAAAATAGGCTTAACTTTGACAATAGGTGTAAAAAAAAAGCATGCATTCTTATATGTTAATTTTTATCGGTTCACCCATTGCATTTTTCCTATCACTTCAACAGTACGAGATAGCTGCTGCCTCTGTCCAGTCAATAATGCCGTCAAAGAAAAAAAAAATTAAGTCTTATGATGTCGTTCCATTCTCATTTTTCACCACATGATTGTTATATCAATCAAACCGCCCTACTCCAGAAACAGGATATTCGGTGGATTAGGCCACACTATTGGCATATTCGACAGGCTAATACTCTATTTATAAAGTTGTTTTATCAGTGATTCTTCTGGAACCGCTATGGGGGGTAAAGGATTAAGTCTTTGTCAAGCTCATTGTTTTTAAACAATGTATTTAAGAGCAACACAGCAAAAAGACGTGTTTTTTGCATGGCGAAGCATTGAAATCAATTCACATGGATGTTATTTTTCACTTGTATTTGAGATGAGGATGAGTAAGAATTCTGTGAACAAAATTCAACAATATCCGGCTTTTTCTGGTTTGTTTTTATATAGGAAATCACACGATGATGCATGTGTTCAGTGTTGATGGTCTATTAAAGTTTCGACCATTGTTAGAAGAATTTGATTTTGTGATCCGAGTAGAATATTGAATGGCATATCTTTAGAAGCAAAAAACGATTCATGTTTGATTATGTTCTTGAACGGAGTTACATTCAAAACTTTTGACACTTTTGATATATATACTTAGACGTTGATATCTTAACCGCTAGTCGATGATCTCTATTTTCTCTTTCCAATAATAAGCAGTCTCAGGAAATTGATGATTAGAAACCTTCCTTCTTCTCATATCTGTCGATGTTTTTAAAAAATATTTGACTAGAGTTCGATAAAATAAAAGATCGAGTTGAGTATACGTTCATATCACGCTTTATTGTAATACTATGACATAGAATTAGAATGGGCTATTTTATTAGAACATACAACATCAGATAGAGTATTTATTAATATGTGCGAATATAACATAGAACAAACCTATGTAAAGAACGAAGCAAAAGAAAAGAAAAGTAGCATATGTACCATCAGATAAAATTCATGCTACATAAAAGACATGATATAATACACATAAGACGAATTAATAAAGCTAATTATATGTCTATAGAGTATAATAGACCTTGTCATGTTACAATCTATTCTCATATTCCATTCTCTCGTATTCTTTATATTGATCTTCTTTTTTACGTATACAAAACATGAAATTCGTTCATCTGATCATGTATAATGTCAGGATTATCTATTACCACAATATAAGGTTTGATTATTAATTTATCTATTTTCCTATCGAGCTGACTTTTCTATTTATTCTATCAACTATTAATCACCTGTACATATCCAATAACATTCAAGGTGCTGTCTGGTCATAATATTCACATGTTAATTGCTATCACCGTATAAATCTTGTAATGCTATAGAAACCATAGGCACTATCAACACATGGACTATTTGTATCATAATACAAGAAAGAAAGCAACTTATAAAAGGGTATCTCAGAATATATTAGTACATAGTGTTGTGTGTACTTGTCATATCATAAATATGTTAAACAAGTTTTAGTATACAAATGACGATCAAATTTGTAATAGTATATGAAAATAGCTATACTTGAAATGATACAGCTATTATGCATATACAGAAAGATATAAAAATCTGATCTAAATATACACTATAGACAGAAGCTTAGTATAAGATTTTAATGGCTGGTATATGACTGAGCAAAAGAACACACCATCATGAAGTGAAAATGATTAGGTTTTAGAAAAGACATGCAACATTGTTTTGAGACTAAATTACTGTGCTAAACTGTAGCCAATGGAAATTGTTCGACTATAGTTCTTCTCGTTTGAGGAATCTGAACTAATGAATATGTAGCATATTCAGAGTTTGTCATATATTAGTACTTAATGCATTTGCTAGATTAAGTGCTAAAACAGAGGTGATGAGGTTTCTTGTAATCAAAGATACTTTCAATCAATGTCTTCAAATAAATCGATTATGTGTTCTAGTTCAAATGCCTGCTTAAACAAAAACTTGCTTCAGTGTTTCTTGTGAACTTACATCTATTAAAATTAATACTTTTCATATGTCCTAAGTATGTATTGAAGCCTACTGTTTCCTTCTCAAATATTGTAAAAGAATTGATTTAATTTGCATGAAAAAATATGATGGGACAATACTGAAATTGAAAAAACCATTACCTGGTAAACGAAGCGTTATCTTCATCGCTTCATCTTTGAAATATAAGGCCTACAAAATCGATTTTTTTTGAAATGAAATGTTCTCTACCTAAGCTCAATAGACATATTTCGAAATATCTGTGTAATAGGAATTGATGAAGAAGTCCACTAGTAAGTTAGATTTGTTTCTAAAGTTTCACGATAACTCGACGAATTACACATACTAAAGCATATCATTGACTATGAAGAGGTTACAAAACAGCTCAAAGCAAAGAAGATATTTAGTTAACAAGATATGTCAAAAACAAATGCATCTTTTTGACATTAATTTATATCGGTTTACTTCTTTCATTTTTTTTTCTATTACTACAATAACATGAAGTTGATGTTGCTTTTGCCTATTCACTAAAGTAGTCAAAAAAAAACCAACGCCTAATATGTCGTTACCATCTCCTTCCACTATCATGGAGTCATGGGAGCAATTAAACGATCCTACAAAAAGAAATGGATACTCAGTGAATTAAATTACATCATTAGCCTACTAGACAGGTTGCAACTTTATAAATAAAGTTATTTATCAGTGGCTCTTCTGAAACTGTTGTAGGAGGAAAAGGATTAGACTAGTAATTAATCGTATCAATGAATAAGTATTTTTATTTGCACTATAAAAGAATTTGTGATAAGTTTTATTAAAAATATAAAACTCAGTAAAGAATATTTGAAACAGCTTGTTTGCTTGATTTTATATGGAGTCTTCTTTTGTTGTAAAGTAGTTTATATTGATTCTTGTTTTTTTTTCTTTTTGGATTTTGTGTATTTCATTAACTCTTTACTTC
>CAJNOP010000011.1:4087786-4182133 GCA_905250075.1 Rotaria sp. Silwood1 | reverse complement strand
CTATTCTTATCGAAATTGTATAATCATTAGTCAAAACAGACATCGAGTCAAAGCTGGCAGACAATTTTCGAATTTTTCATATCCATTACATTTTGTGACTTGGTATTAACGTATCGATGTAGTGTTAGTTATTTACTTATTTTATTTCTAGAAAATAAAAGAATGAAAAGTTTCGGTAGAAAATAGAAAACGAAAATAAGTGGACAAATAAATATTTAATATTTTTCATAAAAGATAGATGTGAATCCTGGAAATGTTTGTGATTGTTTTAGCACTATTCAACATAGTTATTAGCAAACATTTTAAAATGCAGACTTTATTAACTTGTAGCGACAATTTTTTAGTTACATTTTAACAAGAATCTGAAATCTCTATGATTAACACACTTTCGAAGCCATCAACAGTGCTCCAAAAGTCCGATGGGAAAGTAAATTTGAATGGCTTCACTGTCTATCAAACTTAATCAATTAATTGTTTTTCAAATGATAGATACTACTGGAAAGTATATTTCTAATTTGGAGAAATTTCTCGAATACTGTTCAAAGGTACTGCTTTCGACTGAAATACAAAAATCAGTTGTTTCTCGATTTTCAAAAGCTCGTTACATAGTCTTTGTCTTTAAATGCTTCAGGTTTTTGCATTTTTATGGCGTTTGCATCGGCCAAATCTTGTACTATGATTTCTATGCATTTATTTCGATAGTTCACCATAAAAAGATGTCTAATTGTGCCAAGTCTGATGATCACGGAGCTCATGAAATTGCTTTATGTTTTGGAACAATGGTTGATGAACTGGAAGAAATGACTCAATCTTATGAGCCACATGGTCATCAGACTTGGCACTATTAGGCTTCTTTTTGTAGTAAAATAGCAAAACAAATACACGAAAATAATGGATCAACATCTGGCCAATGCAAAAGCTACAATAATGCAACAAACTGAAGCGTTAAAAATCAAAGACTACGTAACGAGATTTTGAAAATTGAGAAACAACTGCTTTTTGTATTTCAGTCGAAAGTGATAACTTTGAGCAATATTTGAGAAACTTCGCCGAATCAGAAAAAAAACTTCGCGCTGGCGTCTACCATTTGAAAAAAAAAATGAATTGATTAAGTTTGATAAATAGTGAAGATATTCAAATTTACTTTTACGCCGATTTTTGAAACACTTTGTATATATATTTTTTAATATGATTGCTCTTCACAAAGTAATGAGTGATAAAATACTAATTTTTACTTGCAAATATAAAGTCCAATGAAATTTTCTGTCACTCAACTATCATGAGAAGAAATCTGCATGGAAAGGGAACAAAGTACACTTTTTTAAATTTTAAGATAATATTTAGCTATTCGGTTGCCTTTGATGATAATTTATGATTTTCTATTGTGTTGATATTTGATCAGAATAATTTTAGATTTGTAAGATTTTGGTTTTTAAACTGGTTATTTTCATATAAAATTTTCTATAACTTTTGAAAAAGTAATTTATTGAACTAGATATCTTTGAAGAACTATATGCTCGTAACATATAATTGTTGCAATTTTTCTCGATAATGTGCTCGACATATTGTTCTATCTAATTCAAATGCAACCATTGAAACACCTCTATATGACATCATAGTTAAACTTAATATTGAAGCAACTAATAGATGTGAAACTAAAGCATGGGTTTGGTACAAATGTTGTCTTGGATGTGAAAAGAAAGATTTTGTTGAATCAACCTGAATTCTATTTTCTAAATAGATTTAGTTTTTTTTTATTATGATCGACCGAAATACTTGGAAAATTCTATTGTTTTATTCGATAGAATCATGCGATAATGAAGGTAACGGAAGAGTAACGAACTGGAAACGCATGGATTAGGTTCATCTAAGATTCTTCAAAATATTTCGTAAATAAAATATTGTATATTGTTAAAGTATATGTGATACTTTATTTGTTTTTATTCATAGACAGCTAAGTTTATTTCCCATAGCAAAAAATGTTTTCATGCCATTTGATCAATGAAATAAGTTGTACTTGAAGGCGTTTTGAATCTTAGCATAACAAATTTATAACTGAGAATTTTTCAAATTTTGCCATGATTGATAGTGCAAATTAGTTTGTTCTGAAGAATGCTAAATCCGTATATTATTTTCCCAAAAAAAAAAAAAAAAGAAAAAATTATTTACATATATAAAAAAAATGAAAGAAAGAAAGTAAGTAAATATGGATATAATATCACTGTCTTAGGGTTTTTTTGACATATCAAGTGGATTTAAATTGCCATGAACTTCTGGCGTATATGTAAAAAGAACAATTAGTGTCCATAAATGAAGAAGTATAGCATAAAAAATAACGCCAAGACGTACAGCTGGATAACGTTTTAGAAAAACACCTAAACGAATACCGAGTCTATCAAGTTCATTAGCAGCTCGTTTAACTTTTTTAGCAATATCAGGATCATATGGTGTTTCACGTAATAAAGGTATACGAGAACGAAGTGTATCGTCATGTTCATTATCATATATTCCATTATTATCCATATCAATTGATATTGTTGATGATGATGTTGCTGTTTGAAGACGTTTTGATGTTTGTTGTAATGAATTATTTGTTGTTAATGAAGAAATTTTTTCATAATCATCTAAACGTTTTTCTAAACGTTCTAATTGCATAGTTAAAGAACTTTTATCTGTTTGTAATGTTTCAATAATTGTTTGTTTATGTATTAAAGATTCAGTTAATGTTTGTAAACGTTTTTCTAATTCATCATCATTAACATGACTTATTGTTTTAGCTGTTAATTGTAAACGAAGACGTTCTAATTCACGTTCACGTTCATTTAATTGTGTCATATGTATTTGTTTTTGTTTATGAGATTCTTCATGCATATAAGTTAATTCTTGTTTTAATTTACGATAATCTTGTTCAGTTAATGTTAAACGTGCATGTTCATCTTTTAATTGTTCATTTAATTGATTTGTTTGTTCATGTAATTGTTCATCAGCATGTTGAACAAGTAATTCAGTTTCTTGAAGTTCACTACGTAATGTATGTATGGTTAATTCACGTGCTTGTAATTCTTGTTTGAATAATTCATTTTCAGCTTTTAATTCTTCATATTGAACAGATCCCCAACTTGAAGACATTGACGGTGATGTTGATGCATTTCCAACAAGATGAACATCATGAAGTGAAGAATCGTCGTTTGTACCTAATGTTTCAATGTCTAGAAACAAAAAAAAATAAATAAAAAATCGATCAATAAAGTTTATGTCAGATGACTTTAAGAACCAATTACATATTAAAGAAAAAACTAATACGTAGTACAAAAAAACTGATAAGAAGCTATTAGCGTAATTATCACTCGGATTATAATGCGAAATTGGATGTAGCTACTGTTGATATTCATGGAAAAATTATTTTATTCGATCTATTTCAATAAACACTTCTTCACTATCCTCTGGAGATATGTAATAAGGAAATAGTTGATATATTAGAAGAAAACTCAATTAATATACGATTTGTCATCGTATATCAACAACAGGTGCGTGGACTCAAGTTTTTACTGCTATGTTTTTAGATCATATTTCACAAAAATATTCATGATAAAGAATACATTGATCGTAATTAAAAGAGTTTTCGATTGTATGTTTTGCTTTTTATCTCAGTGTAATGAATTGTTTGAAATTCACAGGAGAAATCACTCGTAATATTTATCTCATACTCATATAGCATGAGTTTTTGGGTATTTTTTCCTTTAAGGAATATCTATGTTTAATATTGTAATAAAATTAACATACGAGTCATTTTGTATCTCACAAAAGATTGATTAGTTTAGATTGAGGGTCGTGATAAATCTCAAATTGTGAGTAACTTTTACTAAATCTTTGATTTTTGACGAATATAATCTATCACACATAACAGAAAATAGCAATTTATTTTTAGGCATACTCGGAAGTCATCATTAGAAAAGAAGATAACAGAGATAAAAGAAAACCAGGAAGATTTTTTTTTGCTGCTAGCAGTATTTTCTCGATCATACAGAAATTAATTATTCATTCAATTCTAATGACTGTCCTTATCTTCACCTACATCCTCACTCTGACCTTAATCCTTATTCATTCTCAATCTCAATGCAGCAAATTTTTCATTTCTCAAATCGTTTTTGAAATGACCAAATTTAAAATAACAGATAATTAACTTTATATTAGTTCAACTTTGTTATATTTTTTCTAATGTGTAGAAATCTATAATAATTCTAACTAATGGATTTCGATTAGTACCAATTTTATATTTGAGATCTTTGGTTAAGAAGTAAAATATTCATACTGATGTTTTTATATGATATACTTTTTTATGGATTTTTGAGAGACATAACCGAAAAACAAACAAAAGATTCTATTATATTTGAATTTTCAATAGATATTTGTAAAAAAAAATTTTTTTCTATCTTAGGAATCTAGTATACAATAAGATGTTCTATAGTAAACGCTTTTTAACATACCATGTTGATCTCCACTTATTGGTAGATTATTTTTATGTTGTACAATTTCTTTAAGTTTAGTTATTAATTTATCTTTTGTTTGTAAAATTCTTTGTGCTTTAGCTTTATATTCATTCATATCTTGTTCTAATTGATGTATTAAATTTTTTGCATGTTTTGTTTGTTGTTGTTGTTCATGTATTTGTAAACGTTCATCATGTAAACGTTTTTCAGTTAATTTTAATTGTTCAATTAATTGTTGTCGTTCATCATTTGAACGTTTTTCAAATAGATTTTTTTCTTCAATTAAACGTTCATTTTCATTTAAACGTTGTTGTAATTCTTGTTCTAATTGTGTTATACGTAATTGTAAATTATCAAATGCTTGTGATTGTATACCAGATGAATCTGTATGATCTTGTAATATACGTGCACATTGATTTTGTAATTGTTCACATTGTAAAGTTTTTGTTTTAAATAATTCATCGGATTCAGCTAAACGAACACGAAGTAATGCTATTTGTGAATCTTTAGTAGATAAAACTTCCATTGAATCAGATTCACGTGCACGTAAATCACGTAATAATGCATCTGATTCAGCTATTTGATGTTGATATTGAATTAATTGACGTTTATAAATTTGTAATTCATTTTCATATTGACGTTTATCACGCATTAATGTTTCAATTTCAGCTTGAAGTGAATTAACAATTTCATCTTTAAGATTTGTTGATTGATTTGAATTAGCTTCAGATTTATTATTAATATTTGTTTCATGTTTAGATGAAACATTCTATAAGATTTCAAAAAAGAAGAAAATTAATCAATATTAGAAATTATTGTTTTTTTTTTTATTATTTATCTTACTAAAACAAGACCTTCATCATCATCATGAGATTGTACAGCTGGTGTTGTTGATCGTGGTGTACCGGAAGCTGATTTCGATGATAGTTGTTCAGTGAGTTTTGATGAATCATCAACAAATATATTAGGTGAACTAGCTGTACGTGTTGTATCACTAAGTACATTATTAAATGGTATAGTACGATTTGTTTTATTGTTTACAAGTGTTGAACTATTAAGATAATCGATAAGATCAGAATCATCATTTTTTTTATTAAGACGATTTCCAATAGTTGAACGATTTGTTGAATCAAAATTTAATGTTAATTTATTTGATGAGTTTAATGAAGAAGTATCAGATATTGATTCGTCTTTCGTTTGTTTTGTTGTTGATTTTATATTATGTTGATGTATAGCTGCATTAGTCTGTTGATCAACTTTATTAAGAATATCTTCTGCTTGTTTTAATAACCAAGACATATTTTAAATATATCTTAAGTGATACCTCGATACGGTTCACTAACAATAAAAATAAATATAGGTAACTATAAAAAAAAGTGCCACATAACAGAACATCATCGTATGACTCACATCAATTAAATGTTGATATAGTTATGTTTACCAATTGACTGATTGAAAATAGATGTCTCTCGTATCCTTTTAATTGAAATATTTATCTTTAAAAACTTTTTTTCGATATTGTAAATGGTAATTTTATCTAAAATTTAAATAGATAACGTTATATTAAATTATGCTGTATTTTGTATGAAGAAAACTCCTCATATTTCTTCATTTGAATATTAATATTTTGTTTCATTTGATTTAACAATTAGATAGAACTCTCAAATACATGTATGTATTTTAGTATAATTGTTTATAAAGGTCATTTTAACGAGTGTTTTAAAAGTTCTTGGACGAAATTTTGGATTCAATTGTACTTGAACATCAGACAGTGATGAGAAGCTCATTCTTTTTTTTTTTTTTTTGTTAGACAGGGCGTGATCTCTACTTTAAAGTGAAATCTTTTGCTGACTACTATTTATTTATCCACCAGTCATAAAAATTGCTTAGGATATTATTAATATTCGTGAGAAATGCAATTTAAATTTCTTCAATTTGACATTTAATTTCTTGAAAAAAATCAATATCTTGGCTAAGATATAATTTTCGAAGTTGATTTTTACATATTTTATAAACAAGTATATCAGCTCGTGCTACAAGTAAAAAATCATAGTGAAACTCAACTGTTTTATTATTTCTGAAAGAATATTTTTTTATTTTTTGGAAACTTAAGTATCGATTGTTCAAAGAAAGACAAAATTATCACTTATTGTATCCCTATTCCTCAGACAATGAGAATAAGATGAATTATGACAGAGTGAACTATTTAAGGATTACAAGAATATGTGAAGGCGGCTGATTTAAATGTTTGCTCACAACTAATTATATAGTTGAAAGTCACTTTTGGACAAAGTTTCAATATTTATTTCAAGAAACTTTCAGAAACTAGATCTCTATGAAGAAAATTACATTTGACTTAGTTTGTTTGTCTTCTGGAGAAAACTAAACTAAATATACAATGTAGATATCATTTTCGTTTTAAGTACATGTCGGTTTTTTTTAAACATAAAATTTGTTAGTCGCTAAGAACTTTGAGCAGTCGAAGTTTCTCCATTAAGACATTTACCAATGACAACAGTATGGTGGACTATCGCAAACTGTTACGAAACAGTATTACTATAGAATACATGTGAGAACTGAAGTTAATATTGTTAGAATATATATATATATATATATGTCACAGCTTATACTCAGGATATCTTTGCGCATATGAACGAGTCATGCTTTCAATAACAAATAAAAAGATAAGTAAAGCATAGGCTAATATTCATTTGAGGATATGTCTGATTTGAAAACTATATCATGAGCTTATTTTTAACTGTACCAATTTGTTTAATTTTAGGAACTGCTTTGCGTGCTGATTTCTTTTGCAACATTGTTACTTCAGCGCCTTAAGATTGTAATGCACCAGTACGAGTGGTGATAGACATTAATCGAACCATTATTATCTGGAATGATCTATAAAATTTATCTTCACAACATAGATGAATATAATCTATTGATGTAGCTGATAGAAGTTTTTTTAATTCACATCTAATTGACAGTCAGATTGGCGAAATTCTGAAATGTCAAACTTTTAGTCTGTTTTTTTCAAGTTTTGTAAACGATAAAACAGTTTCATTAGTAATCTAAAAGGAGCAGTCATCGAAACATGCTCTCTTAAAATCGAGATCGTGCTTTATATAACAAAAAAACCGTATTAACTTCCTATCACATTCTGCTCGAATGCGATTAAATCTTTTTGCAATAACTTTTATGCACAAGAATCTAGAATAAATACTTAGGGTAAACCAAAAGTTCTTAGAACGGTGTTTAAAGAACCTTGTCGGATAAGGTAACCTATTCAGAAATGAAAAACCAAATATACAATGTTGTAGAGCTTTTTGAGATGCGTCGAATGGTATATAGTAAGTCCTGTTTTCATAAGACTTTGAAGGAACTAGAGTCAATTTACTGATAGACGACTACACACCCACACTCACATCCACCCATACCCACACTGACAAGATGACCGAAGATGCTACATAAATGAGGTTGTAGCCCGTCAAAAACTCTGCAAAATCGTATGTGAGAAAAAATATTTTACAAATACTTTCGACTAATCCCAAGGACCACAATATTCAGTAACCTATCATACTTAGTAGGGGTGTCATATTCCACTTACCATCACTAGTAAGTGGTAAGTGGTATAGATTACTACGCAAGAATGAAAATTAATAATTAAAATAATCATTTATAAGTTCTATATCGATAATTCTTCGATAATTACAACATTTACCACTTACCTGGTAAGTGGAAGTGATATGTGTGACACTCCTCTATAAGGAGGCCACTTCTAGATGGCTGTTACCAAGTGATAGGCCACCTCGAATAAAGCAACCTAAGCGACTAAAGGAAAAACACGTGATGATCTACTTAGGTATGCACCAGGCTTATGAATGAACCATTCGAAGTGATTCACCGCTATTGAGCTGACATTTTGGGAATACCAAGAGGACCTCTAAACTAGAATAACCCTAAAATGATTTGGTACTGTGGCCTTTCTGTCTTGAGATATTAAATGTTCAAGTTCTTGGGTTACACAGCGTTTTTGATCATATATCACTGCATTATACCACGAACGAAAACGTATTGCTAGCTAAAAATTTTCTGATAAACTATGTTATTGTTACGGTCCACATCAGTCTTCTTCATAAATGATAGCGGTCACACATTGAATTATTGTTGTACTACTAGTGATATTCGAAATATTACGATGAAGGAGATCGATAGAAAATATTTATGTATCAAGGCAATGAGCTTCGAAAAAATGCTGAAAGCAAAGAAATTTACGACAGCAACTGCATCGAATAAAGTGCAGCAAGTGACTGCTCGACTGCTGACAGAATCCACCATCGACATTAAAACAAATTTTGTTGACGGACTCGACCTTCTGGCTATTGATCGACGTAACCTGCTGTGATCATGAATACTTTTCCATAGGTATGAGCAGAGATGAGGGCAGTTGGTTGGGAATTAGAGAATTTAAGCGCATTATATCGTTTCGTTCAGATAAGTTAATGGCAATATCATCGAGTTGAATATGATCAAAAATATGCCGATCAATTAATTTCGATTGTCTATTGAAATAAATATCGATTGATTGAATGCGCGATGTAGTATGAGCAGGTATTTCTAGTCTTTTACATCCTTTGAAGCTAGAGTATATATCGGAATTTCGCTGACCGGATCAATAGTTCGAAAGCAAGAGAAAGTTTGCATGGAGTAAACGGGCGAAGAACATGATCCCTCCAGTATTCTACCAATGAGATGGTGAGTTTCCCTGGAGAACTACATGTAACAACAACGTTCGAGGCAGAAAAAAGTTTGCTTTTGATATCTAATAAAGGACATATCCTTTTATTATACAAGAAACATGAAGTCGGTCAAGTTACTGTCGCTCATCTTCCGCCTTGGGTCCATCAAGCAAAGAAAAACAGAATCGACGAGTTTTCCAGCAAGATATATCATTTTTTTTGAATAGTTTAAGAGTGCGTTGTCGCATTCTTTGACTTTACACGAACCAACGTAAAATTTTCACCCTCATATCAGGGTGTTCTAGTCGAGTAAAGTTCAAGTTTCAGGCCAACCTGGTCAGTATTTTAATTTTCTTCAGGCACATAGTCCTTCATCTTCCGTTTCACATCGGCTAAAAAGGAATCAGCAGATGCAATGATAGCATCAGAATTTTCTTCATGATGACGGGTCACTAGTGTCGTGAGTTTTTGCGAACAAATACGGTGACAATCTTTGAAGACTCGCTGCTAATATTCAGATGCTTCAAATGTAAGAACAGAATCTTCAGCAGCTTTTTGAAGTGCCCATCGTTTCAGATCCCGATCGTGGACAGAGAGAAGAGCGTCTCGAAGTTCTTCAAAATTGTCATCAACAAAGTCATCGATAACCTGTATCTTCGCTCGGTTTTTACCACCTTGTTCAATGTAATGACGAGAGCAGGCAAGATATTGTCATGAGTAAAAGATGTGAACCGATGCTCTGTCGACTTTCACCTGTATTTTGTTCTGCCTTTCGAATCACGCTCATCGTAATAATCAATAACTTTTTTCATGTAGTTGAGACTGAAGTTCAGTTTAATCGGAGGCTTTTCAGCTTCCGCAGTCTCATCAAAGCTAGGATCAAGATTTTCATTTTCAGAAGCAGTACTTTCATTTTCAAAGTCACTAAATTCTTCGTCATCATCGTAATCAAGGGTCAAGTCTGAATCGATTTCGAACGATGCACACTTGCAAACATTGTCAATTACTTTTAACAATGAACTATTTATATCTTCCTCCCGTGAATTTGTTTGGGATCGTCAACGGTGTGGTTCTTCATTTTCAGTCTCCGATCAACTAAAAGCTTCGCAATTCTCACAAGACTAATCATTCTTCTGGTTACATAGTTGAGTGAAAAATAAAGTATCTTACTACGAAGACTCATGCGAACCGCGTGTATCACAACATACTGTTACTTATTACAATAACCATAACGCAGTCTCTATCATATGCGACAGCAGAACGTGATGAAATGTGTGTAATACGCATTTCTTTCTATTTCTCACCGTCAAGCAGATGTATCTGTCACGATGTTTTGGTTTATGAAAACATTATTGTAAGCTAGATACATGAAGCAAAAGTCTGTGAACCTCATGATAATATGCTGATGATCAGAAAAATTTATCCGAAAAATTTTAGTTTGTAATACGTTTTCGTTCGTGGTATGATGCAGTGATATACGGTCAAAAACGCTGTATTACCTAAGAACTGGAAAATTCAATATCTCAAGACAAAAAGGCCATGGGGCAGAATCCTTCTAGGATTATTCTAGCCTAGAGGTCCTCTCGATATTCCCCAAACATGAGTTCAAAAGCGGTGAATCGTTTCGAACTATTCTCTCGGTAGTTGCTACTAGATACTGGATGCAAACTTAATGATTCTGCACTAATATCTACTGATTCGTGTTCTATGAACACCAATCATCATTCATCTTAGACACAATCGGATTGCATACCTCATTCAGAATACAATCCAATCGGACCGGCACCTAATCGGCGATTGAGTCCTGGCCAGACTGTACTAGTGTTTACCTAAATTTAGTTAGTCAAAAAAGGTCACGAAAAATTTATGGTGGAATCATCAATTTTGTGTCGTGAGCGGTCAGTCTTCAATTAAATGCAAACCACTTACCACTTACCGGTAAGTGGTAAGTGGTAAGTGATTACCACTTACCGGTAAGTGGTAAGTGGTAAGTGGTGAAGATTACTATGCAAGAATACATAATCAATAATTAAAATAATTATTTATCAGTGCTATACCGATAATTTTTCGATGATTCAAACACTTACCACTTACCTGGTAAGTGGAAGTGATGGTAAGTGGTAAGTGTGACACCCCTAATACTTAGGTGAGGGTGAGTATGGGTGCGTATTCGTCTATCAGTAAATTGACTCTAGTTCCTTCAAAGACTTATGAAAACAGGATTTACTATATATCATTCGACGCGCCTTCAAAAGCTCTACAACATTGTATATTTGGTTTTTCATTTCTGATTAGGTTACCTTATCCGACAAGGCTCTTTAAAACCGTTCTACGAACTTTTGGTTTGCCCTAAGTATGTAATATTATAATTTGTATTCTTTTCATATTACATGTACATTTTTTTTGAAAATTCTGAACTGTCTTTCTTTTTGATTATATTATTAATTTAGTTTTGTATAATTTAATTGATAAGACAGATAAACTATAGTTCCCAATTAATTTTATTCATTGAAAGATAGATATTAATGAACATCTAAACATCAATTCGTACAGTTATTGTTCGATCACTGATGAATTCAAATGAATTGATATTTAAATAAATGTTTGATATTTTTTTATTTTCAAGCCAACATGTCGAACCAATTTGAAGTGGACATTTAAATGTAACTTGAATAGTACAAGCAAAAACAAGTGAACGTAAATCATCATAAACAATACGTTCATGTCGTCGACAAGATAAATTTTCCATTAACAGAAATTTTTCAAGATTATTATTATTATTATCATATTTAATTGATATATTTGCTTGTTGAATAATATCATTTATTTTTTTATTATATAATATTAAATCACTATTTGAATTATAATAAATAATTGTTTCAAAACCAAGTACAAGTTTTGTACCATTTTTTAAATTTGATTGATTATCAAATGAATAAAATTCTGTATGATTAAACCATTGAAATGAATGTATTGTTTCAATAATAATTATTCCAAGGCCATAACTTGTTGGATTACCTGCATATACATATATACCTGCTATATTTTCTACAGTTTGTTTTGATAATAATGTTCCATGACATTTATCATAGATATTTGATGGAATATTAGGATTAAGTTGATCTTCATATAGATAATTATCAACTCGTTTGTTTATATTTTGCTTAAATAAATGGCGATTTCGATGAGTTATATTATTTCGATCATCATATAACGGAATTTCGATTTCATGATCCAAATGAATGATTTCAATATGTGGTTCTTGACTTATATTGTTGATTTCAGAAACTGCTTTAAGCCATACTATAGCTTGATCCACTGTTAACATGGATAGATCGGTTTCAGCTCCATGAATACAAACTTTAAAACTATGAAATGTCCAAAAGAGAAGAAAAATGACGAGTATCATCATGATATATTTCACAAAATAAATTGCTTTTTGCCATTTAATATGAAGCTTTTTTTGTTATTTAATACCTTAATCGACCTTATTAGTCTTGGAATTAAAAAAATATGATATTTTTCTTTTTCTTTTTCCATATTATACGTATTCTTCAGTTACAAAGAATCCTATAAAGCATATTGAATAAAATTCCAGAGTGAAAAATAAAATAAACGCATTTTGTTAAATCAAAATTTCAAACAAAAAAAAAAAAGACCATCAAACATTATGTACATAGACATGACCAGACTCAAAAAAACAAATAGTATATGATGCAAAAATTATCATGTACAAATAAATATCGATGTTTTAAATCTTATTTAAAAAAAGTACACTCTGGAAAGAAAGCCTTCTTTTTGTTCTATCAATTCATAGAAAATGTTGTCTTGTTTCAAATCGTTTATATGTTATTTTTCTTACATATTCATGCACAAAAATGATGAACAAAGAAAGTGACATAACTATAAAATGAGTTCACACTAGAAATATGAGGAACTATGAGAAAAAAGTTTTTCGAGATTGGAACTGAAGTTTATAGTAAAATATTGCATGGTTTATAAAGCAAATTATCTCAACGAGTAAACAACTGAAACCAGATTTTTTCGATTTTTTTTTGTCGACTTTAGATAAAAAAAAAATCAGTGAAATCAAAAGCTTTACTTCTGTATAATTATTATGGTAGGTCTTCATTATCTAAAAGTACGAATCGTCTTCTTTTAACAAATACGTTCGAACTAAAGACATCAATTATAAGAAACATACTTCAAATCAAGGCACAAAATATTCAAAATCAAAATTTTTTGGCATCAGTGATTTTTTTTTTTTATTTAAAATCGATAAAAAAGTCATCAATTTCCTCTTTAGGTTATCTTAAAAAATCATATGAATCAGAAAATAATTAAAGAGAGATTACCGAAAAAAAAATGCTACCTATCGACTAAATAAATCAAATAACATGAGTAGTAGGAAATTATTTTAGATATGATACGAATAAATCCTGAAATAATTTCTCTAGATTAAAGGCCGAAAAAACTAAATCACTAAGACTACTAGAAAAAAATTGCTGGAATCGAATCCGAACTATTACCAAAAAAAAAAAAACTTAGTCTTTCATATATATAGTCTACACTTTTATAGAGAATTTACAATACAAAATAAGAAACTTGTCTATCTGTTCAATAAGAATGTATATTAATAAGAATGTTGTTCTATTCTTTTGAATTGTATATCATATAATTCTATTATATCTGCATAAGCGTAGTGATATTTATTTCATTGTAACTAATTTTTATTTTATAAGATCCTTTTCTTTTTATCAGCCTATATAATAAAAACGCAATTTTCTTTTATGAATATTTCTCTTTGTTCTAATATCATTTTGTTTATGAATGTGTAATGAAAAACAAACTTATATATAGTTCAAAAGCGAAGAAAATCTTCCTATCGAATCATTTCAAGAAACTTCTTTTCAGAAGTTGTTCAACGATGAATTATAAACATCGACTTTTTTTTTGTATTGAACGATTACTTTTGCATCGTATAGTATTTGTTGAAATAAAAATTTAATTTTCGTTTCGAGGTAATATTTTTGGTGGTGAACTCATTTCTATAACTTCTGTTATTGATGCAAGTGGTAAATATTCATCATTATTATTTTCGATTAAGCAATCATTATCAACATCCATGTCATTTAGAGTAGACTGAAATAGAAATAATAATAATAATAAACAAAAGAAAATATTAAGATAGATATATTACTGATTGTGCTGAATATGGACTACTTGTATTTATTGAACCACTTGATATTGTCTCATGTCGAACAGATCCGTCGTATCCATTTAGACTTGTTATTTTGAATATTTTTCCATTAGCAACCTAGGATATATATTATTTATACTAATTATTAACATGAGATTGAATATTCTACTTGTTGATATTTAAGATTTTGTTGATATTTCCAACAACTATATACAAAAAAAAATATTATAAAATAAAATAAAAATTTATTGAATTACTTACTAAAAGCCAATACCAAGAATAATGAATAAAATTAAGATTACAATAATTATAATGAAGATAAAATAATTTTGATTATAAAGAAAATCTTTAATGAAATAAAAAAAAATGTTCATTTTTCTTTTATGTAAATAAATTTATTTAATATCTTACTGAATTTACTCAACGTTTTAATTTCTTGACATTCTTCCATACCATCTGGATCAGTATAGGTTTGTCGACATTTCATACATACACGATAGACAGAATCAGATAGAAGTTTATCAATTATAATAGTATTTCGATTTGCTTCAACTATTGTCCATGTCTAAATAGGAAATTATTTTAAATAAAATGGTCGTTTTTTTATTATTATTATTGAATTTTAATTTTAATTTACTCGATTGATATTTGAACCTAGTTTTGGTATAATACTTTTATCACAAAATGCTGCTGGAGATATAGATGCAAGTTTAATTTGAATTTCACTTGATGATATTGCTTGTAAAGTAAATTTTGGTGTTATTCGAAAAACTAAATGAATATATAATTTTAAATTAATTAATTTTATATGTTTGTCTGAATGGGATATTTTTTATTTTAACAAAAGAGAAAATGTTACTGATTTAGTAGAAATCAATATTTTATAGGAAAATAGTCAAAATAGGATTAATACAATGATTGTTATGTGAATGAAATTTCAAAGAGTTCAAGTTCTTTATTGGAAGACAATTAGGATGTTTCTTTTCGATACTGCTAACGAGGAAACTAACTGAATTTTGTAGCTCGCTGTTTAAGCTTATATATGAGCTTATAAAGAAATCTCAGTAGGACTAGAAAAAGCTCAATAGGGCTCACGGTTCTTTGAAGCTATGTTATGATCATTTTACTGCATTTTTCGATCCATATTTAGATATTTACTGGAAAATCCAATGATTGAATTTGGACCGAAAATTTAGATCATAGATAAGTCTAATGATCTTTAGAATATCCTGAAAGTCTTTAACCGAAAACAAAGTTTTTTTTTGTCGAGATATTGAATTTCCAAGTAAACTCAATTTTCATGACTATTTTTTTAGAAATTCAAAATTTCATGATTTGTTTTTGTGTCAACAAGTCCCTAAAAAATGAGTCGAATATTAAGTAAAACAATCATAATTTAGATTAGAAGCTCATGACCAAGAACACTTTTATGTCTTTCCTAGTCTTATTAAATATGAATTCCGACGATAGATCACAGTTCGGATAATTTTCTCGTTAGTATAAAACGATTCTTTTCCAACATACTTCAATTAGAAAAGAAATGTAATTTGAGAAATTGTTTACACAACATCAGAAGCTTCGCTTGAACAATCTTGACAAAAATTTGCGTAGTATTATATTTAGTTAGAAGAGATTCTTTATGTTATGCGAAGAAAATTTATGCATTTCTCACTGTTTCAAAAATTTTTTCTCTTGGGAAAGTGTCCTATTATCATCACAGCTTAATTTAAACTGAAACGTTCCACTCCGATTGATAGATTTTATTTTCGTTAAGAACAAGAAATAGTTAACAAAGAGTACAAAAAGCATCTGTCGCCTATAGTAAAGTAACCTCAATTAAGAAATAAGTTATGAAAAATTTATTTTCAATAATTATAAACTTTTATTCTTATTGATGACTGTTGATTCTTAATGCTGATTTTTTAGACAGTCAATAAAGAACGAAATGTTCGCCACGGCTATTATTTAATACTTTCTCATTCGACAAAATCAATCAAAGCTTTTAAATTTATCTCTATTGTAAATATTTAAAAGCGAGCTGTATTTGTTTTTTTTTTCTCTCATACATCATATAGCCTATTGTTGTTTTTTATAAGCAGCACATGTTACCAATAAATCTATCAAATACATTTTTATTCACCATAAAAGATATCTTTCTTTTTTTTTTGTATATATGACTTACTCGGTGTCATATCAAAATTATAAGATGAGACATTAAAATGAGGTAATATTGCTTTCATATGCATTCGAACTTTATCTGGAAATTCTCCATCTGCAGTTGGTCTCCATTTAAATGTTAAATATTCATTTGTACTTTCATTTTTTAAGAATTCAAAACGTGTTATATAAGCTAAATTATCATGACTAGCAAAATGAAAAACAAAACGAAAATATTTTTCATATGTTATCGTTCAGAACTTACGAATGACTGATTTCATTAAATTCAAATTTAGCTGGATAATCATTTTGAATAGCACGTGCTATAGTTGGTGCTCGAATCCGACATTTAATATATTGTTTATCATAGACTCGACATCGCTCGATGAGTTGAAGTACACCTGGCGCAGCTGAAAAAGACATTTTTTTTTTGTTTTCTTTTTATCGTGTATATATTCAAATAGAGAAAGAAAAAAAAGAAAATATATTATATATATATATTTATTTATATTTATATGGTCATGTAAATGATATGAATATAAAAACAATGTTGTTACTTTACCTTTGACAATAACATCAGCACGAGTGCCTTTAGTTTGTTCGCCATTAACATAACATAATAAATGAAAAATTCCAACGTAATTTTTTGCTTCAAGTCGAATATTAATTGTATTTTTGTTTAATATATTAGTAGTTATCTTAATTTCATTGGATGAAATTATTTTTGATAAATTTACTTTTAATGGTTTCTCATTTGATTCATAATTTGTACAATTAAAATTAGTAGTACTTGTTGAATCTATGACAGCTAAACCAGGTTCTAGGAGAAAAAAAAACAGAAATATATTCAAGGTTAATATGAAAAAAAAAACATTTATACCTATTTCAATATTCGATAGGCGAGATTTCAATATCGGTGTTTGTGTATAACACAAGTTTATTAAAGTGAATAAGATAAAAACAAATGTTAATCGGTATTGTCTCTGTTGAGTGTGTAACATTTTTTACAGTAAGAAAAGCAAACAAAAAATCGTCCGTCGTGTAGTACTCCTCACCTATTTCTTCGTGACTGAAAAGAAAAAAAAACTGAATATGTTTATTACTTTAACGCAATTTCTGCTGTGAAATAAGTGGAACGGACGCATTTTTTTAACAGGTAGAAAGATGTCTCTGTGAAAAGAAAAATATTATATATTGAAATGGATGAAAAATATATGAAAAGATAATATTAATGTGATAGATGACAAAATTGCTTATGTTTAATCATGCTTGTTTATTTTCAATCAATAGAGTACCTATCAAGATTCATGTATATATTTACGCAAAAGCATGTTTCGCGTCAAAAATGCACCCGTAAATGTCATACTGCTGAGCATAATTTTCGAATATTCGAAGAAATGGAAAGAAGAAAAAAAGGAATATAAAAAATTTATTTCTTTTTGCTTGAATAAAGAACAACACCCAGATCAAAAATGTTTTTTTATGATGAGGCATGCATATCTTAACCGAGTCAGGTCAATTTCAAGGTAAAAAAATATGATAGTAGCTTCAATTTTTAAATACGAATAATGATTATACTAACATATTTAGTGTGTATGCAACAAAGTTTTCTTATGAGTAACTAAAAATTTTATTCAAACTATTTCACAAAGTCGATATCGGAAACTACTCTAAAACCATGGTCAGATAGATTTTTTTGTCATCTTCTGCTGCTTTTTATGATATCATATCTAATCTTAAATTATGCTAGTTTTTGTCATATGTGTTGTAGAAACAAAAGAGGTTACTAGTGTAAACTTTATAAAATGTGAAACATGAAAGACTAAATATAAGCAAGTACCAAAATCACCAACGAATCAGCATATGAAAATAAAAACAAATCAAAATACTATTATTCACAAAAAAAACTTGATTTTGAATAAAAAGAAGCAAAATGAATATTTACTTTAAACTTTCCATACGTTCTGTTTAGTAGCATTGTGAATCACTTAGTCAAACAGAATGCATGTTTACTTATGAAAAATGCATTTCAAAGAAAAACATCTTGATTCTATTTGTTACGTCTCATAGAGTTTTGCTATGCTTCTGTCAAACACAAGTATATCTCTCACACTCATCAACTAATAAAATGATTTTCTCAGTACTTTTCTTTCAAGAAAGAAATGGAATATAAAATCCTGATGATTTTTTATTCGATTTCTTATATTAAATCGATATGTAAATCAATGGAGAGGCCGTTCGTAGCAGCTAAAACTTTTGCAGAACTTTTTCAAGGATTTTTTTTCTTTCTTTTTATTTTCAAGGTCTATTTAAATAAAAAAAGAGAAAAATACGCTCAAATTATGACCTTAGAGGTCGAAGACTAAAAATAAATTTCTATGTATTATTTTTTTGCCTTGACACCAACTAACATTTTCAACAATTGCATGCAGCAATCGTAATAGCAACAGCTCAATCGATTAGCTTAGTCTGCTATATACAAACCACTCGCTATGCATTGTTGTTTAAATTAAATCTGCGTCATTCAAATAAGGTTACTTTTTTTTTCTTTTCTTCATATTATAAAGAAAAGAGAAAAACTGCAGTTTTCTCTTAACTTAAAAGAAGAGTAGAAGTAAAACAAAACAAAAAGCTTATATTGATAGTTGAAAATTTCAAGACATCACACAGAATACAATAAAAAACATCACTATATAATAAATACAAGTTATTATTTTAGATTCTTGAATCAAAAATAAAGATAGCCGATCAGATGATATATTATTTTGTCTTGATTTTATCATTAATTTATCATTGTTATATCTTGTGGTATAATCTGGATAATGTATGCAATAATAAGAAAATATTTAAAATGTATATAAAGATACAAAAATTGAAAAGAATAACAATTTACTTTAGATGGACTCCAAATAGTATTATTAAGAGGTTTGAATAAAAGAGTATCTCGATCATCGTTTATTTTTCCCTATAATAATGAAATAGTTTTCTAAATAAGTAATTTAATTCTTATAAACAAGAAAAAACTTACAGAACATTGACTTTTTAGTTGCTGTTGTTGTCTGATGCAATTACAATTACTTTTTATTTTTAATCTATGAAAAACTGAGATTAAGCATTAAGAGATAAATCTTTGAAATACTTACAATAAGAAGATAATAAAGAGTAAGAAATAAAGCATGATTATTATAATAATTATAATACTATTCATAGGCAAACTTAGATAAAAATTTTTATAAAAAAAAATGCGCAAAAAACATAAAGAAGAACAGCACTTGATGGCTTTAAAGTTCGATATTTATTACATTTCACATCGCTGATTGTATCTAACGGTGCATGATGACGACAATGAAAACATAGTCGGTACAAAGTATTAGGACGTAAATCAGTCGCATAAATAGTCTTTGATTAAAATCATTTAATGTTCTAATATGTTCTCTCTTGTATTAAAAAAAAAAGAAAGCAGAATCACAATTATAATTTTCAAAAGATAAACTTTGCTTGATTTGAACTTTGAAAATTTTCATCTATTGTTAAATTTCCTTGACAAAATATTAATGATGAAAATTTTTTTCGATTAAATTCAATTCACATATCAATAGATGATATCATTTCAACAGTAAAATGCGATGATATTCGAAAAACTATTTTTGATCAAAAAGCAAAATACTTATCAATTGTTTTTCTTCTATTTCAAAATAAAACTCTTACTTAGTGTCATATTCGTTGTATAATTAGTTGTACCAAAATGAACTATTGTTCCATATATAACCATTTTTATACCTGATGGAAAATATCCAGCAACTTTTGGAAACCATCGAAATGTCAGAGTTTCATTAATATTATCAATTTTGACTAATTCAGGTTGTTCTTGATACACTCTGGGTTGTAAACTAAATAAAAAAACAAAAAAAAAAAAGAATGAAAAATTTTACAAAAAAATCTATTAACTATAAACGACGTTCAATAAAAAGAAATTTATAAGTTAATCGATTATTCATTGCTTGTAGCATAATTGGTGCTCTAATGGCACAAACGATATATTCATCATAATATACAACACAACGGTCTACGCACATAAATAAACCAGACGATTCTTTAAGATATAAAATGATTAAGAGAAATCTAATCCAATAATATATATATATCTTACTGCCAATAATAATATCTGAACAAGTACCAATATCTATTCTTCTCGTTGATAAACAAATAAGATGAAATGCACCTATATAATTAAATAATTGCAAAAGTATTTCAATAGCTGTCTTATTCAATCTATTAGTAAATATTTGTATATATTGTGAAGAAATATTAGATGATAAAATAACATTCATGTCGATCTCTCTATGAGAAGACTGTTATTTATATAGTGGCGAGTTGGGCATATATGTATTTACTGCCAAAGAACAAAGTGACAAAAAAAAACAAAACAATTAAATACAATAAAAATAAAGTTAAAGATATTCTTTTATAGTCATTTTTGAGCACTTTAAACGCAGTTGTAAGTTGAGAGAATAAATTGGCACGATGGTGGAATAATAAAGAAAATGTTCACCAGCAGTGCTAACATTGTATAAATGAAGAGTCACAGCAGCGTCCAGCCTAAAATAAAAAAGTTGTGCTGGACATGCCGTGGCGAATCGCCGATTGGGTCACGTACTTCAGCTTAAATATAAACGGAAAGAGATAGACCAGCTGTATGTGCCATGGTTTCAGGCCGTTGGGTCACAAGTACAGCTTAATCTACTCTACATGTTGAATGCAAAGACGTCCACCACGAGGAATTTGCCTTTTCGGCTTTGGTGTCACTTGACACAACTGTTGTGCCTTTTCGGCTTTGCTGCCACTTGCCACAGCTGTTGTGCCTTTTCGACTCTGGTGTGACTTGACACGACTAGTTTGCATTTTGTATGTTAAATTCACCTTTATTCGGGATAAACTATGTAGGATCAGCTATATACTATTTATAATGGGAAATGGGTGGGCGGGTATTGAAAAGTTAACTTGAATAAATGTTGAAGTTTTAACCAATTAAACAGGATTATATGAATAGCTTTTCACTGACTTAGAGCACGAGAAGATGATAATGAAATAACAACTTAGCTACACATGATAATGAACTTCCAGCTGAAACGAGCGCTATATTGAATAATAGAACAGATAATTAAAAAAAAAATAGTCGAGCCTACATGAATCTTCTTTAATGCCTCGTTATCTCGCCATTAAAGAGTTATCAAAATCACGATAATCATCTTTTTCTTTTGTACATATGAACTTTATTGTGCTAGTTGCATTTAATATTACAATTTTAGGTTTTATTACAAAAAAAAATGAATC
Organism: Rotaria sp. Silwood1; assembly: GCA_905250075.1. Lineage (NCBI taxonomy): Eukaryota > Metazoa > Rotifera > Eurotatoria > Philodinida > Philodinidae > Rotaria > Rotaria sp. Silwood1. Next base: position 4,160,216 of record CAJNOP010000011.1, on the reverse strand, counting down.
GAATAATTCATTTGTTATCAAAATGATCATTTTAGCCTACTTATGTCTACACTTGAATTACTACAAACGCTCGATTCATATAGTATGAATATTAATAATAAAATAGTAATCAGCATTAATATTTGTATACATTAAAATGAATAAATAAATTCATTTTTCTTTTATTAATTTCACGTGTTATATATACACATTCCATAGAATGAAAAAATCCAACATCAAACAAATGTTCTTCGATTTATTGAATATTGACACAAGAAAAAACATGAGTAAATACTTCTGAAAATAAAAGAAGTATTTGTTTTTTCTTCTCTTGTAGAGTTTTGTCACTATGAAACATTATATGTTTCTATCCAATAGTACGACGATAAGAATTGAAAAAATAAATAACACAAGACAAACATCATACATTTATTCATCAAAAATTTCTGAACACCAGAGAATATGTTATAAGTGAAAGATAAACAATTGATTTTGAAAAAAAGAAGGAGTTATTGAGCGATGAAATCGGTCACTCTAGAAACTAAATTTGTTATTTCTTCGATAGTCAACTCAGCTGTCAGGGATCGATTATCGTTCGATTCACATTAGTGGAGTTTATTTTGCCTATGCGCAGCTACTTCAAAACTCGATATGATCAATCTTCTAAAGCACTCTGCTATGCAGTATTTATATGAAAAGTTTGGGTACCTTTTTTTCAGCTCCTTTAATTTGACTTGTATATCAAATGAAATCTCTTTCTTTCCTCTATCGAATAGTGTACATTAATATCTTACACAGATATAATTTTCCATACCAGAGCAGATCTGACCATCTTATATTTAGATCGAAACGAATCGACATTCGGTAGATACTTTCACAGCCATAATACAGTTTTCAAAGTTTTACTTTATTGTTCAGTTTCTTCCATAAATAGCAATAAGAAGAAAGAGATGATCTAAAATTCTACAAAGAAACAAGTGAATCGAGTGACTACGGATTCACTTGGTGTATTTCTGCTTTGAAAATCCGATTAATTGCCTAAGTCTTTATAGGCTTGTTGCTGATGAGATTGAAATAGAACACAGTGTTGATGCCAAAACTTCATACTTGTGGATACATACACAAACGCTTTTTTTTCAATGACGATAATACACGTTCACCTTTTTGATGATGCATTTTCCTCTTCATATATTCAATCACTTCGTCATATGATTCCTCATCATCTGTAGATGACTTGTAATTAAAACCGAATTCTCTTAGTAAAACAGTATTGATTTTCACTCATATAATCTATTCCCAAGTACAATAACTTGTTCAATCACGATCGAACCGGTTTTTCATTCTCGTACTTTATATATACAATCATTTGAAGGTATAAAAATATATTGAAATAACCAGATCTTCTTAATTGCCAGGTATTCAATCCAGTTCCATAACATTAGCATACATAAGTATGACAAAATATTGTTCATCGACGTAACACTGTGATGGATCAGAGAACTGACGTTTTGAACGGAAATAAAAGTTGTTGAAAGATTTTGTATCACATATAGATTGATTCAGTTTTTTATGCTGATTTCAAGTATATCATTTCGTTCGATAGGCAGCTTTGCCATTCTGATCAAAGTTGATGAAATATTAGTAAAAAAAAACGGAAGGGGGGGGGGGGAATTATTAGCACTCATGCAAATTGAACATTTGACTAAAGTGTCCTGCATACAAGCTTAACGTAACACAATAGTGTCATTTTGTAGAACTTAGAAAGATCTATCGAATAATGGTTAGTTCCATATGGACCGTTACTGTTACAGCTCAACAGGAGGGAAGTTTTGTCATGGATATTCTCACATTATACATAAAAAGAGAACCGTGCTATCTAAAAGAAAAGGAAAAGAACAATATTTTTATCCTAATCACATATGCCATTCAATAGAGAAAAGAAAGAGCTTTCATTTGGTATATACGCTAAATTAAAGAACTTGAGAAAGTAGATAAAGTTTCTATGTAAAAAAAACTGTATAAAGGAACACTGTAAGAAATTGATAATATAGTTTTGAAGCAACTGTGCACAGCGGGAATGAAAATAAATGATCTAATTTCAATAGCAATCTACTTGAGACGTCTAAAGGGACTAATGGAAAAATAGAGTAAAATTCAGTTTTGAGAAGGAACCAATGTCATTGGTTAACAAATTTCTCTCTATTATTATTATTATTATTGATCAGAAAAACATAAATCTATGAAAGGAAAAGAGAACTATAAATTTTCTTTAACCCTTTACGGCCGGCTACCAGAAGATAGCAAGCAAAAAATTCTCCTTCTATATATTCTTTGTCTCTTAGATGTGGAGATTACCGAAATCCATCTTGTAGTTAAAAGAACTGATACTGAGCCGAATGTCAACATGTTGCCTTTTGGCAACAACCGGCCGCAAGGGTACAAAAAGTTGGGAAAAGTGAATTATTTTACCTCGATGGAAGTCCAATAATTTGCTGTTGGTTTTAGTCCAGATTGTCAAAAAAAGCATACTTTGTTTATCTGCCTACCTCTTAAAGCCTCAATGTGCAATATATTGCCAAAATACTCAAAAACTTTCTGAAATAGTGCAAATTTCACCTATTTTCCCTATGGAAGCCCATGAATTTAGTAAGATTTTAACAAGACTAGTAATGTTTTATAGTAGTCTGAATAGGAATACTATGATGTACTGTAAATCTTGTTAGAATCTCGCTGAATTTGTGAGCTTGTCTGGAGAAAATAGGTGCAATGTGCACTATCTCGGAAAGTTTTTGAGCATTATGGGTATATATCGCACATTGAGGCTGTAAGAGGTGGGCAGATAAACGAAGTATGCTTTTGTTTGATAATCTGGACTAAAACTAACAGCAAATTATTGGACTTCCATCGAGGAAAAATAATTCAATATTCCCAACTTTTTGTACCCTTGCGGCCGGATGTTGCCAAAAGGCAACATTCTTGTACTCTATTCTTCGAGTAAACTGAATGATTTATTTTATTGATATAATAGATAATGGATCTGGAGAGGAAAGTTAACCACTAGTTACTTCTCGCATCGAGTGCTCGCACAAATGGAAAACAGATCATTTCGACTCGAGGGCTGTTTCGGGTGTTGGCGGGAGAATTCATCCCTCTCGTCAATAATAGCTTTCTCCTTTCTTGAAAAGGCATAGGTTTGCCCTAAAATGCACATAATTAATTATCAAATCGCTTAAAGAACTATATCTCATCACTTTAAGATAAATCCTAAGATAATATTGGCAAAATGTTGCCATTTGGCAACATCCGGCCGTAAAGGGTTAAACAAATATTTTCTCAAGTTTTATAAAATAGGTTTTTTCTTTTTTCTGATTTATTATTCTTCAATGAGAAACATAGAAAAATGTAGAAGATAGATTACGTTATGCAGTATGATAAATCGTAATGAATGATCAGAAATTTTCCATATAAATTACTATACAAGAAGTTACAATACAACAATGAAAACTTCACTGTAATAACAAATTAAAACAGCTATAAACAAGTGAACATTTATGTATAAACGCTATGTATCTGATTAATAATAAAGTAAAAGAAAAACCTTGCTATCAAGTGTATTAACAATTCATCTTTTCTATTAAAAAAAAAGTAGTTTTTTGATTTTTAATTGATGTATTTATATTCGTTCTCTTTAATCATTGGAGTAGTATTTTTCAAAACGATTCTAAAGAATAAAGAAAGTATGTAGTGTAAAAAACTTATTATTTCTTTACCGGCGATGGCGATTTCAAAAGAATCACTAATAAAATCACGACATAAATAGAGACGTGATTTTATTCATATGCTAATAGTGTGGATACAACGACCAGATGTATTTTGCTTTATGAAGAATAGTTTAATTTGTTCGATGACCATTAGAAGAAGCAAGAGACTGTAGCAATATAAAGTCGTACTTTTCTTCTTCAAAACGATAGTTTTGAGAAGACAAGTGCAGTCTATGTTTTTCTGATTTGACTAATACGATAAAAGAAAAGAAGATATGAACAAATACTTTTAACAGTAGATGTAATTTAGACACAAATTTTGGAAAAAAACAGTACCTCGTTAGTAACTAATTAATGATATAAGCAACGAATACATTTTATCAACGATAAATATTTTGTATAACTTCCAATGTGACACAATTTACGAAAAACAAAATATGCATTATATATGTCATTCTTCTCTTTACTTCCGGTTGGTCATTACAAGGTAGAGTCTATCGAGTAGGTACCGAATTCGCTCGAGTTCGAAAATTTTGGACCCGACGATCTTTAAACTTGTAAAACATTTTTGTCAATACAGATCATACAATACATCTTCGAAGTGTATTTTGCGTTGTTGATTTTTCATTACTCTGCCTTTGAAATAGAAGACTTACAAAATCATTCAGTTTCATAAAACATGTTGAAGAAATTGTTTCCATAGAAAAGTAGTAAAAATTTCAAGGAGCTACTATATGATATATTCGAACGATGATATCTATCAGAAGAACAAGTGCATTTTGAAAATTATAATAAGACTAGGAGAAGTCTTTGAAACTTTGATCTATTCATACCTTTATCATATTGACGAGATTAACACTTTATTTGCATGATTATTCTATCAGTATCTCTTCTAGAACTCTTCGAGGTTGAAATGATTAAAATATATTTGTAGTTTTTTTTTCATATTCTTTTCAATACAGAAAGTATCAACAGAATATTCATCCTAAACTTCTATTTGTGTTTTTCTTTAATCACAATGACAAAATAATTTTTTAAGAAAATAACAAGAACATTCTAATCATTGAACAATGACTCTTTTTCTAAATATGAATTATCAATATCAAAATGAATAAACAGAAGAAAATATTTCAAAATAACAATTAATATCCATTAGGTTTTAAAATGTATTTGTGCTTTTGTTTTTACTTAAAAAGAAAACTGTTCTTTAAAACTTTTCTTTATATTGTATATTAAAATAGAAAAAGAACGAAAAATTATACTACTTTGACATATGTTACCAGTATAGATATGCTTATCATTGATATCTAGTTAAGATTCATAATCGTCATAAGTGTTTCTTGTCTTATATTTCTTTTGTAACCTAAAAATAAAATAAAGTAATATACACATATATGGATTCATATCAACATCAATATGATTTTTCAGTTAATCAAGCAGTTAAAAAATGGCGAACATTAACTGCAAATGATGGTATTCTTCTTGAACAAGAATTTAATGTTTGTTTTATATATATATATATATTTATATATAATTAAATTTTTTATTAAAAAAATAATAAAAAAAACTTTTTCTCATTGTTGCTAGACTCTTCGAAAGACAGATCAAAAACGTATAACTATTGCAACAAATCCAATTAATAAATCTAAAAATCGCTATCCATTAATATATCCATGTAAAATAATAGAAATAGTTGTATTTAGAATTTATATTTATTATTTAAATTTAGATGACGAAGACTTCTGTCGAGTTTCTTTGAAGAAAAACATCGATAATCAATCAAATGATAATTCTGATTATATTAACGCATCTATTATACGTTGTATTCCACCAGTATGAAATAAAACAAAAATAAAAAAAAAAAACAACTTATTTCGAAATATTTAGTTCTTGATTTTTTATAGGATCGAATAAGTACAACATCTACTTCAAGAATCTTTTATGCAGCTCAAGGTTAACAGGGTTATTTTTGAAAATAAAAATTTCTTTCTTCTATTTCTAGGACCTACTGAACAAACAATTGATGATTTTATACAAATGATTGTTGAACAACAAATAACATTGATTGTTATGCTTTCATTTAGTTATGATCCGATAGGATGTACTTATGCAGTTAGTTAATTCTTTCATTTTCTTTTTGTCTTCTATATTCACGATACTTTCTTGAAAAAAACTAACAAAACATTAGCAAGAACATGCAGCCTATTTTTCTGAAAAAGTCAATGGTGTTATTGAAACAAAATCTTATAAAATTCGTACAACAGCAATTATTCCATCATATCGTTATATTGGTCGACATTTACGTATTAAATCAAAGGTAAATTAAAATAAGATACTGAAATAGTTAAATATGTTTTATTTAGTTAACAGATTTTGTATACAATTGTGAACAATATCATTATCCTTATTTTGTTGATAAAAGTATACCAGTTGATTGTCATTCAATGATTGGACTAGTGATGAGATTACTTGAACCAAATAATCAAAATTGTCGTATACTTGTTCATTGCAGGTCAATATTAATCAAAACTATTTTTCTATTTGATAAATATATAGAATAAATTTTCAGTGCTGGTATTGGTCGAACAGGTGTATTTATTGCACTTTATTATTTAATTGAAGCTTTTCAATATGGTCGTATATTAAATGTTAAACAATTAGTTGATACAATTCGTCTCTATCGAGCACATCTTATTCAAACAGTTGTATGCAATATCTACATTTTCAATATTAGATATTTAGTAGATAGATTTCATTTAGGAACAATATGAATATATATATCGATGTTTAGCTGAAGTTGCTATTCATCCATGTGATGGTCGATCATTAGATAAATTTATTGAATATTGCAATAATCTATTACCAACAGCACGTTTACAAGATAGTACGATCTACTATGATTTTAAGGTAATGTTTCTGAAACACGAGCTGAAAGGAGTATTAAAGTAGTACACGAGATAGAAATTTGCACACACATTCACCCTTTCTTACAGACCATGGTACACATGATCGACAGATTGTGACAGACGTTTTTGATATATGATCAAAGACTGTATATCAATAATGTCTCGTTATATTAAATGTACTATTTCTTTGTTACATTTCTAGAGAGAATGATGAAGAAATGTGTCCCAAAATAGATAGAATAAAACAATCTTCTTATGCTTAGCAACAGCAACTACATCGTGTTTCATAATTTAATGCAACAGGAATTATGCTAACAACTTTGTTTTTTCATAATCAATATCTTAAAGAAAGTCATTTCATTGCTATGATTTTTTTATTATAGAATCGTACTAAGAGTATTCAACCAGACACATATTTAACAACAATTATTGCTCAACAACATTCGAATTATAATCGAAATGAAATATTTGTTCCTTGTAAAATTTGATTTTCTTCATTTTGATGAAAATTTTTCATTTATTTATTTAGATGATTATAATCGTGTTATACTTCATTCACCAAGTGAATCAACATATATAAATGCAACAAAAGTTACAGTAAGAGTATTCTCTTGCTTTATTAAAACTTCTAATAAATAAATTAATAGAATATAATTAAACCAACTGGTACAATTTTAACTCAAGAACCAATGAAATCTACTTTACAACCATTCTTTTCTATGCTTCTACAAGAATATAAAAAATTTATTATTATTGTTGAACAGGTTGTCATTAGATAATAAATTAATTTCTTTTTAGTACTAATAATTCTGATTTTTTTAATTCTAGATGGAAAAATCAAATTATACAGAAACAGAATTTATTAGTCAAAATCAAATAAAAGTTAATATTTTATCTGTTCATCCATCAAAAAATACATTTGGTAATTATTATCGTTCACATAAGATAAAAGTAAAATATGTACGATAATGATAGATAAATAATTAAAGAAATTTTTAATTATATCCATACTTTTCTTTTTCTGTAGAGTAATATACGTGAATCTGATGTATTCATTTTTGAATATACTGGCGAATGGACTAATGATGGTACATATTTACCTAAGAATCTTGAACAATTTGTTCGTTTTGTTGATCGATCAATTCATCATCAACGTCATATGGATTCAACTCGACTTGGTCTTGTTGTTCATGATCGGTTAGTTCAAAATTTACTAATCAATATGTAGATATTTCACAACTAAAGATATGTGGAATCATGGTTTTTTTTGTTTTTGTTAATTTCGGTCCTTGTGATTTCAGTTTTTTCTATTGTCTGTCCTGGTTTAAAGAAAACTGTTCCCAAATCTATTAGTCTTACATCTAAAATAATTCTTCAATACTCATTTTCTTTTTTTATTTCTTTAGTCAACAATAGAAAGATGCGAAACCAAGATGTTTTTGTTCAGATTTTGACTGAGTCCTGAAAACTTCTTTTCGAGCGATCTTAATTAAGTTTTTTGTTGTTTCTGATTCCATACAACTCCAGAGTTTTTAAAATCATACAAGAAAATCAGACGCAAGTTTTCTTCAATAATTAAAGAGCATTGATAGATTTACAAACAGCGAATTTCATGAATAGAAATATGTAGAATGAAGCTTTTTTTCAATCTCAATAAACTTGATTTGCATCTGCTGTTTCTTTTTCAATTTAGTGATGGTGGAACAAAAGCAGCATTCTATTGTATAGTACAAAATTTATTCGATCGTTTATTGATCAATGGACGTATAGCTATTGAAAATTTTGTTACTAATATTTGTCAACAACGAAAAAATGCTTTAATATCTTTCGTAAATATTTAATTAAATATTTTCTAATAATATATATTTAGTTTTTATTAGGAACAATATATTGCTCTTCATCAGATTGTCTGTATTTGGCATAATTTAAAACGTCGAGGAGCATTGGAATGTATTGTTAATATATAAGTTTAATATAAAACAATAACTAATCTTTAAAACTATCTATGTGTGTGTGTGTTTTTATTGAATTAAACACATGAAATATAAAAAGTCCACTATGACTACTAGCGTCTTCTTTCATATTGTTAGAAAATCTATTGGTTAGTTAAATTATTTTGAGGGAACAAAGACGGAAACAGAAATCAATAAAGAAAGAAAGAAGTCTTTTGATTCATAAGAAAACGAATGGCTGAACTTAAACGTTTATTTGTTTCATTAGAAAATGCTGAATTAGCTCGTGCTCAAATTGATGAAGAACATTCATCAATACTTAATCAATTACATGTACTTAGTGCACATAGCCATATGGTTAAAAATAAATATTTAACAACTATGAAAGATACATTTGCTGGTCAGTTTTAATGAAAAAATAAATATTATTTATTTCATAAATATTTTTCTAGCTAATCTATCTCGATATCGTGATGAAGATCTTCGTGTACGTAGTACTAATTTAATTAGTAAGTAGATTTTTATTTTAAACATAGATTTATAAAGTATTATTTTTATTTTTCCTAAAATAATATATTAGAAGAAAAAACAATTCAAGTTAAATGGCCAATAATTAATAATAATGAAAAACAAACTGAAAATCTTTTAATTTTACAACAAATAAAAAATTCTGATATTGAAAATGAAATTCCACCACCATTAATTATTAATAATAATCAAGCATGTTTAATTGATAATTTTGATTTAATTAAACAACGTTATTCATCATTAGCTGATTTTAATTTATCTCGTGGTAAGATTTTTCTTTTTTTGTTTTTATATTTTATTTTTCTATGAAACAATTTAAGATGGTAAACAATTACGAATTACATTCAAACCACATAATATATTTGTCGTATTCGAAGCAATTACCAATGGTCGATATGGACAAAGTTGGAAAAGTAAGATTATTATTTCGTTTTTTTAGTTGCTTAGGAAATGTCACAGAAAGGAATGAAACTATTTTAAATATCTCATTAGAGAAGTTCTCCAACTGATAAATCGTGTTTTTTTCAGTCGAGACTGTGAATTCTTATGTATTATAAATATTCTGAGAAGATTTTATATCCTTTGTTTGTTGCTGTGGAAGTATTATGCTTTTTATGGTATTTAAATAAAGGCTTTAATACTAACCTATTTTTTATATCACTTATATTAAATCGATTGATCTGATGCTCATATGTCCACATAGGAACAAATTCAAAAGACTTACAACTTTTACAATACAGTATTCTTATTAAGGATTTTCTTTATGAAAAGTTTTAAGTCGAAAATCAATTTTTCTATTATCATATCACTCATTTTAAAAAAATCCGTGAAGTGCAGTATCTCTGCTAGAATAATCTGTGGACACCAACTCATCTCAGACTAATTATAGCTCTTAAGAATTTAGATAAGTCTAGACTCAAAAGTAATTTATGAATTAGAGAATTTGTTTTGTCACAAAAAGTAATCTCTTAATGTGTTTTTTTTTAGTTATTGATTCAATGCCTAGTCTACCATCATTTACTCAACTTAATACAATAATTCGACAAAGCAATAATCTTACAGCAGAACAATTATGTCTTATACGTGCATGTTTACTCAAACAACAAAAGGCAAATGAATAATAATAATAATAATATAAAAATATTTTTCAATTGTATAGAGAAAATAAAATAAAGATCATAGCACGAATAAAAATATGATATAATTGTGATGTGACAATAATATTAATTAAGAATTTTTGCATCTATAAATGTTTTGAAATCTTGTTGATTCTGCTTAAATGAAAAATTTTCATGGAACTAATTATACATATATTTAAGTAATAGATTTATCGTTAATAATATTTTATTAAGATAATAGGAGAGATGTTTCCTCGACTTTATTTGTATCATCAAAATCTTAATCAGATACATATAAAAGGAAACTTTTTAAAACTTTGGCAGATTATCATATCTAGTTGTTTTTAAATAATTGCAAGGCTTCAAACCTATTGCTTTTACTACGATTGAAAAATGGTAACAACACGATCGTATACTATTTTATCATTATATCAATAAATTAAATTTATAAATTTTCGAGACTATCTCCAATTTTTTATTGACAGATGATATGAGCTCATCAGATCGCAAGGCACTAATTATCGTAAAACCATGTATTTGACTAATGACAGATATGCTAAATTCATTTGGATTATTGTAGTAGAAAAAGGAGTTCAAATATTGAAAGATTTACACCATATAATTTTTCAAGTTGATCAAGATCATAAAGAAACAATCTAGGCAACGGTGGACACTTTTAAATGAATGTTTATCATTTGCCACAAATTGTGGTTCCCTAAATCACTCCCTAAAAAATTTCCACATTTGGGGATACTCAACCAATTAAGGTATATTTTGGTGACCAAGTAGGGATTTTTTTTATTTAGGGATTTTTCTATAATAATGTATACTATAATCTATTACTGTTCTAATACTCATATCATAATGTACATTGTTTCACACTAATATCATACATTTTCAAGCATAATTTCAGCTAGAGTTTAGTAAGAACAGCATCTATGCGATATAATTTACAATATTTTTATGTCGAAATAGTGCTGTTACAAAGGTATTTGAACGCGTTCGGAGCATCATAATATAGCGTCATCGTGGTGTAAATATATATTATCCATTAGTTTAACAATACTTTTTGTTATTATGCATTCTACAAGCTTGTCATGTTTCTAATATTACTACTAACATAATTTTTTAAAATCTTCATTATTATTTATTGCATGGTGCATTACTATGGTAAAAAATAACTTTCTGGTCACCAAAATATAGACTAAAAAGTCAACATTTTTATGGATTATTCCACCTCTGCGAAAAACTAGTGTAAAGCTTTTAATGTAGATTAACATACTCAACATAAATATTCCACTACAATATATAGATTTATTGACTGCAATATATTACCTTCTATCGACAAACGTCATAAAGTCATGTTGTCGTAATGTTACATACATTCTGGTTAGCAAATTCATAATAAATTTCATTAAAAATAGTTTCTAGTTTTTCTCTTCCGATAGATTTCACTATTTCATATCAGGTTGTATTGAAATAGATAAGTATAGACATCTATTACTTAAAAATATTGGTTTCTGATTTGTATGCGTCACTATATTAGCTAACAGTGTCGTAGTATGCTTACAAAATTTTGATTAAATATGTCTATCCCATTTAATTTGGAAATATTTACTCTTGTTGTTATAATGTCGTAAAAGAAGTAGGGTACCATATACATCATATAAAAAAATCCCTAAATAAAAAAAATCCCTAAATAAAAAAATCCCTAAGAAAATTTCCTACTTGGTCACCAAATGTGGAAACTTTTTAGGGAGTGATTTAGGGAACCACAATTTGTGGCAAATGATAACCTATCTTTTAAATATGTGTTTTTATTCAACAAATTAAATGGAAAATCGTTATGCAGAAATTATCGAAGTTTCACCTATAAAAAAATGTTTTGAATGCATTAAAAAAAAGTTAAACGAGGGCAAATATTCAATACTATAGAATATCTAAAGAATGATATTGAAATTTCTTTATGTCAACATATAGTCGATCAAATATCTGCACGCTTTAAATTATTAATCAATCGCGAAGATAATCAAGTACATAGACTTGAACAATATTTCTTCTTATTTCACAAAGTTCTTTTCATTTAAAAATGTTAATTATAACGAATTGGAAAAACTAATAAAATAATACATGATAGTATTGTTACAATTTCTCAAATCTAGCAAAAGTTTTAGATCTGAAAATGATGCATTTAAAAACTACTTCATAAGTTCTGAAATATTCTTTAGATTCTAATGACGACATAAACTAAAATTTAATTCTGACGAACTAAATAAACTATTTTCTTAGTAATGTAGAATTTATTATTAGACATTGCTAATGTACACTAATATTATTCTTATCTCTAATACAATAAACAATAATTAATTTATATAAACAACGTTTCTATTTTTAAAAGCCAATATTGTTATTCAGAACGAATCATATGATATCCGTATTACGACGATTTACGGTTATTGATGAGTGTGGTTGTTTGATCTGGATATTTTTTTGATACTTTAAACAAAATATAAAATGAACTAAAATTTAATTTTGACAACAATTATTTTGACGACATTTCATTATTCACATTAAGAAAAGACTTGAATAAAAATACATCAAATTACATAGATTCATGCATTTCATAGAAATGCAATTTAAATACTCCTGAGAGCTTTCACATTAATATTTAATCTATCTTTCTGTTTATTAAATTCTAGATGAAAGGTAAACAGTATACTTGTCTACTTAAAAATGTATTTTCATAATTATTTAAAAATACCTTAATAATAAACTATATCGTTCTTCCATATTTGATACTATCATCATAGATATGCTTCCAAATTTTATATATTTCAAGACAAACTTCGTTTTAGTCTTCTATTCTAACATGACATTGCATCTTAGCGACATCTAATACTGATTTAATATAATAATCAAAGGCAAGCATAAAATATACGTTTGATGTAGTATTACTAATGACCGTATCTTTTTTTTTATTAAAGACAAATATATATACATATAAATAGAGAACATTAATTGTCTATTGCATGAATTTGTTACAAAAAATTTGATCAAATATTTTATTAAATAACAACAATATTATACTACTTTCTTTCCTGCATTTTTATCAAGCAATTGCATGTCTTTACACTTTCATGAACAACGTTCTACGTTGTTGATTGAAAGCATAAGAAGAGAAAGTAGCTTTTTTAAACCAATAGGAAAAAAGAGTCAGCGTGAGCACATATACATAAACCAAACTACTAAGTAGAAGTGCAAAAGAAAAAGAAAACCTAAAATACAAACAGAATAGAAAAATCTGGAAAGAAAAAGAGGAAAAATAATGTAAAGATGAAGAAAGAGAGAAAGAAAGAAAGGCAGAAGACAAAAAAGAAATAGCAATCATTCAAAGCACATATGACAGAACCAACAGCAATGCCGTCGAATGACGATGACGAACCACTTTTAAATACAACAATAGATAATTCGACGAATACTAATCGTCGATGTCCAACATGTCAAGGAACAGGTCAAGTAACAACAGCACCCGGTCTTGTTGCCTTAATTCCACTTGATGATGCTCGTCTTAAACGACGACCTATTATTTTATGGATTATATTAACAATTATTTTTTGTACAATTATTGCTTCAGCTGTTATTGTAACTATTCTTCCACGTTCTGTACATTTATCCATAAAAAATCCAATTATTATTGATGTTACAAATGATACATTTCGAAATACAACTTGTTTTCGTTTAACATTTATACATCAAACAAATATTCGATCAGATAATTGGGTACCAATACGTTTAATTAATTTAACAACATCAGTTGAACATCAACTTCTACCAATTGGTCCTAATGCACAAAAAATTTATGGACATCAAATGTATTTAAGACCATTAGGCACAATAAAATCAAATGTTACTGTACAACTTGATTTTGATACAAATACAATGGCTTATCGTGCTTGCCAAGGTGTATTTCGACAAATGCTTTTATTTAAATTACAAACAACATTAACCTATGCGGATTTTCTTCTTGGTCGAATTCAAACAACAAATAATGTTTCTTATCAGTACGTGCTATGTAACAAAGGAGAATGGAAACCACATGAAAGTAGCGTAGAAAATATTACTAAAAATGTTTGATGACACTATAATACTGATTTTTTAACTACGCACAATAACAAAAAACACTTATTTTTCAAAATTGTTGTTGTTTTAGGTGACATTCTTCTTTCTTTCTTTTTTTTTATTCGACATGTTCTTGCTGAACTTTTTCTATAGACGAAAAAAAATCAAAGATGAACACTAATTGCAAAAATTAATTCAATAAAGTAACACAAATTTTGTGTTTTAAAAAAATAATTCTTTACAACAAACAATAAAATAGTATTGAATTTCATTTGATGTCGATTTATTATCTTTTAGAAGATGAAAATAGGTAAATGGCAATCATTAATTTATACCATTATAAAATAATAAAAACAAAAAACAATTTGACAATTCATAAAGATATTTTACCAAACATTACTTATATGAATGTTTTTGATAGTATTCGAAATTATAAAAAAAAGAAGGTTTTATTAATAATTTAAAAATAATTATACATAGTATATTATCATTAAAGCATTGAAAACTTTAAACAATAAATTAAATTTATACTACTTTTTACTTGACATAAACAAAAAATTTCATACTTATAATTTCTAATACAGGTGACATAATCAAATTCTTTCATAATAAAAAAATTATTACAGCAAAAATACTAATATCTAATTTTTCGCATAGATTAAAATATTCTTTCTGATTGAATTTTCAGTTAGTTGCTTGATATTAAAATTAAAATCGTTAGATTTCATTCATCTTTGAATTATATTATTGTAGATCAATTATTTTGAAGTACCGAATTTCTTTAGTTTTGAACTTTTATATCAAGATGTACATTTGTATACATTTTATTTCTAAATGAAGGTAAATGTATATTTGTATGCATTCATCCATGACCAATATACGAGAAATATCAGCATTAAAAAACCTGTTTAATATATATGTTAACCTTTGTCATGAAGCATAATTTAATGATGAAATTATTAGAACATTGTAATATACCATTCATATTTTTCTTGTTATTCGGATGTGTTTTAATAAATTTTTTTATATCGTATAAATCTTTTACTCGAACAAACAATTATGATAAAACAATACACAATGAAAATGAACAACAATTAATTTGGACATATGAAATGAAACTCTTCTGTTCTAAACTACAGCAACGTATTGAGAATGAGAAAAAAAATAAACTATTGAATCCATTATTTAATCGTAACATTACAATTATATCATCGAATTTAAATAAATATATCAAACGACAATCTATAGAAATTTCTTATTATTATTCTGATTGGCATTCTTCACCCGATTTACCTCGTCGACTTACTCCATGTGATCATCAATTATATACAGAACTACTTAGAATTCTTGATCATTTCTTTCGTCAACATAACATCTCCTATATGATGACGGATGGAACATTATTAGGTAAGCATAAACAACGATTAGACTATGAATCATTTTGTCTTAGTTACGTAATTTCTACTCAAAAATAACAAATTTTTTTTTTTATTAATAAATAACTAATATTGTTGAAAAACTAACATTTGTTTTAGGTAGTTATACACATCATGATTTTTTACCATGGGATGATGATGTTGATTTGCGCATATTTATGCGTGATCGTTCACGTATGTATACTCTTCTTCATCAAGAATTAGGTCATACCATTAGAATATTAAATATTTCTAATCAATTTGGATGTTATGATATATTGTATTTTCCTTGGTCACCACAAGCTGGTGTATACAATTGGTCATATCCTAATGTTCATATTACTTATTTAGATGAAAATTCTACACATATATGGAGAGAATATAATGATGAACATTCCATTCATGATTGTTCTATTTCTAAACTTGATATATTTCCATTTGTTTGGCGTCCATTCGGTCAAATTTGGTTGCCTGTAAGTTTTGCTTGAATGTCTTAAAATTAAATATGTTTTATCAAATCATATGTGATGTTTAGGCTCCTCGAGAACCTTTAGTCATTTTTGAATTACTTCAATGGAAATCATTGGATAAAATGTATTATGCCAAGAATTATTCACACAAATATGAACGAGAAATACCATTTATAGATGGTCGTGCACGACCACATCAACTTTATCCATATTATCCTTGGGTGAAACGATATTGTTTAAAAACATATTGTATTGAACAACTTGTGGCAATTTACAATAATACAAACATTACAATACATACTGTGAAGTTTGAAAAATATAGAATGAAACTATCGTTTGATTCCAAATTAAAGAATAGGACTTGTTCATTATGATAGAAACAAGATTTATTTATTTAATTGTTGAAATCTTGATGAAAGTAAAATATTTGTATGAATCAAAGAAGAAATAGTTCATGAATGTTAAAAAGAAAGAATTTATTTTACTAATGAGAACACATTTGAATTTTAGAATATATGGCCCTTCCTTAAAAACTGTTATCTGTATCATATTCAAGTTAAAGAAAAGATTTTAAGGCAACTTAAGACTCAATATATCTTGCTAGACCTTTTGACTTCTCGACGACAATTAAAAAAAGTAACGTCTCATACACTTTAATTCAGATATTAGCTGAAAGCTCATCTAGAGATATATTTACACATGATAAAGATATTTTCTTTTTCCTTAGTAATATTCTTATTGTTAGCCTATTGCTACTGCTGTTCGAATGAAAAATGAGGCAATGAAAAATTGAATTGGATTAATATTTGGCTAAGATAGTATTCAATATTAGCCATGTTCATTTACTTCTGTTTTTTTGGACTTAAATTTTGATTTATCATTAGCAAACAATTCTTTTCTTAATCTAGAAAACGTATAATTGTTGTTAATAAAATTTCTGTTTTGTAAACTTGATAGAAGGCGCTCATATTTTCATTATAGAACATGCATAGATGGGTAATTTATTATCCACTCGATTGGGTTTCTCATCACTATTTCAGCATAAATCAAAACTACGTGTCAACGATGGTGATCAAACAATAGAAGAAGTGTCGACACTAAATGACAGTAATCATATGTCGATAATTGATAACGATGTTTCTTCAAGTAGTATACATTTTGTTAGCGAATTTGTACCCGAACGCTATTTAGTTTTACTGACTGAACAAATGACTGAAATGCTATTTCGTTTAATGACTTGTAATGATACATCAACAATAATGTCTGAATGTAGATATGATCATCGAACACCATTAGATATTAGTGCTGGTAGTGGTAACGTATCAACACCAAGTTCAAATTCTACCAATGGCCGACCTTCATTACAATTACAGTCAATGCATCAATCGTGTATCAAATGTAAAAGAAAAATGTTGACTATTGAAGAATTTCGTGAATTACATTGTTAACATTTGTTTTACGTACGAACACTAAGTGTTCGTATACATTTGATCTTACTACATTCTTGTTTGATACTCTATCTGTCTGTTTATTTCATAAATAATAAATGCTTATATATACAAATATTAAAAAGAAAGCATAGGAAGACAGAAAAGACAGAGGACAAGTTCGAATATGTTAGCATGGTTACGCAACAGATTAAAGTAAAAAGATAAAATTGAAGAAGAAAAGAAACGAAAATATCAAGATATATTGTATAGTTTACACTGTAACATATATCAGTTTTGAAAATGAGTCACAAAAAATGTGACCCGACCTGAGCTAATCCGAGTACAATCGGATCCACCCGAGGTCAACTATTGCTTTCGTGACTCACCCAGAGTCAGACGCTGCAATAAACATCGTATTTGTCCTCATCATAAAAATTGGCCTATATTCAGTTGTTAATCTATAGTTTCGTACAATGCAATATGTTAAACTACAATTTTCGACCTTTAATTTGAAGCAAAGTTGGAAAATTTTCATCTTACATAATGCTGTGATAGACGTCTGATACTTTAAATCACGAGTAGTGTTAACTCAAGTTTATTCAAAAAAAAAAACATTTCAAAATCTACCATATCGTTTTTAAGAAGATTGGAACTCAACATGAGATTTTCCGAAACTCTCGACATTCAAAGATCTTTGCTTGAGAAAATTTTCCAGAAGTCATAGATAATCCATTGAAACAAGGATAGTGTAAGCTTCATGTTCATCGACAAAAGTTAGAGTTTTTACGGAAGTATATCAACTATATAAGAAATTCAGTTTCGTCGGATTGACAGTTGCTCCAAAGCAATGAGTTTTAGAGATGTAGCTTTAAAAATTCTTCCATACTGAGTATGTTTTATGCTCTATCCTATAGTTGAATCGAAATTTCAAAATAGGGTTCACAAACAATATAATTGACAGATTTCGGTGAGTATTTTTCAATAAAATAAACTATCGAGCTTGTTTTACTGAAATAACAGCATAATTCGGATGAAATTCAAATCTCCATTTGCACACAACTCGAGAGAGCTACAAGTCAAACATACTTAAATCTTACCAGGAGAGAGTTCTGTAAAAAGTAGACGGAGTTGCGTTGAAAAATTTTACTAATATTTCAGAAAGAAAATCAATTTAGATAGTTTAATAATAAATCAGTCACTTGTTTTTTAATCATCACTGCAATTATTCTATATGAAAAAAAATTTAGATACTATACGGTTGTATTAATAAATAATAGTGCTCAACCAAAGAGAATAGATGCAATTACACACGATAATTGATTTATTTACAAATAATTCGATCTATATTTTTATTATCAATGCCAATGCTTTTTCTCATGTCAACATTAAAACAACTGTTTATTTATTAATCGATACATACGTATTTCACGAAATATATTAGTCATGAGATTAGAACAATCATGTTTCTGTCATTTTAATAGAGTTGAGAAAAATTCTAAGTGATGATATGATGAAATGGACATTTTCATAGATAAATCAGTGAAATAATCTATGAATTAAAGTCGTAACATTATCTAGAATTTTCTTTTATTTTTATGTCTTTGTATTCTTACATTTTTTTTCTTCATCTTAGAAGGATTTCGTTTAATAATAAATTGTTATTGATATTACTCAAAAAGTCAAACGTAAAAGAAGATCTGACATTGTACAGTATGAATTTGAAATATCAAAATTTCAAGAAAAGAATCATCGAGACTTGCCTTAAGAATTGTTTCAAAAAAGAAAAATTGAACTTTTCTTGTCTGTTTTACATTACAATTAAAACTTTTAGAATAAAAAACCTTCATATTCTAGAAAAAAAATATTTTGTGAATAAAAAAAATTTTGTTACTCATTCCCAATCGTTTTTCTCGTTATATGAGAAGATAAAAGATCAGGTTTTGAAGATTCATAGAAGAACACTTACTTCTTCATGACCATTAACTTTAAGAAAAGCTTTGATACTAATAGTTACGTGTATGCTCAGCCAAGAAAAATTATACTAATAAACTTTCCACGCTTACAGTAAACAGTTGCTATGAACTGAAAATACTAATGTAACATCATTTCAACGATGAATCTTCAATACAACTACCAGTTTTTATGAAATTTATCTTGAATATGTCATACACTTGTGTAAAACCATTAGAAAGTAGTGATTTCTCGTTGATGATATGGAATTCTATATTTGTATAGTATATAATGCTTGAATTTTTATACTCTCTATTCTATTTAGTTATAAACATGATTGAAAATTTTCTAATGCTTAAATATTTAAAATACTCGAGTTCACAATGTCTCACTGAAAGCTACCGTGAGTCTTTTCTCTTCATTTATCGACTCTTGCTGAGTCATAGCAAATGTAGGTGATTTCAATTGATAGACAAAAGCGACCAACTACTCTAATTGGTTAATATTAGTATAAAGTCACAGCTGATTTTTTTTAGCAAAAATTTTGGCTATTGATTAATCATAAGTTTTGTTATGCTCATACATCAATGTTTGCTTTCTTTTTTTTTTTATACACGTTTTAATTATCCGTATTGGCTATGTTTTTTTCATCATTTTATCTCATAAATAATTTTATCCCGCTTTCGTCTTCTTTTACGGCCTTTCATTCTTTGATATCACTCAAAGAAAAAGGAATCAAGGAATTTTTTTGTCATATGGAGATGCACAACAATCGAACAAAACATATGGCTGTTAATACATCATAATGAAGACTATTATTTTTCTTCAAACGCTAAACGACTTCTTTCATTTTATAAATAATTTAATTATCAATATACGTCTACTACTAACCATCAAAATAAAAAAAATTCTGCACTCTAATTCAACGTAGAAATTACAATATTTTTTATGATGTCTATTTTTCATGGAAGTTATGTGATGTATACACGTGTATATGAGCAAAAGAATCTCAAAATGGTAAACGAAAAGAAAAAAAAAAGTGTGCAACGAAGCAAGACGAAAAGCGCATGTGCATGCATTTGTATGACAATACTGACGATAGTCACAATATGTTCACAGGATACTATGGTCGTCGTCGGCTAAAAAGTATATTAGCACTATGTCTCGGTTTTCTAGTCTTGATAGCACTTCTCTATGAACCACAAAGTAAAGATTTTCATTTATATATTTATAAGAAAAATTATTCTTTACCATGTAATTATTTTATTTAGAGCAAGGACGTCAACTATATACAGACTTGCCACCACCTACTCAAGTACAGAAAACTCCAGCACCACCCTTGGCACCAATACAAAAACGACCAGGTGTTATGTCCTTTGTTGAATTTACTAACTCGCCTTATTTAGTTTTTCAATCACTACCCACTAATTTTATACCCATTATGATTTTATCTAAAGCAACTAATATTGAAGTACGTGATGCTATTCGACGCACATGGGGTTTTTATAGATCATATCGGAATGATACTCTACGAATGAAAGTATTCTTTATTGTTGGCATTGATGATTTTATGACACAACGCATACGTACAGAACAAAATGTTTTTGATGATGTCATTCAAATTGCTGTGCCAGATATGTATTCATTTTCAGCATACAAAGAACTTTCTGCTATGGTATGGGTACGCAGTTATCTGCCGAATGTACCATTTTATATTAAAACTGAAGATGATGTTATTATTAATACGAAAATATTAGCTGATCGACTCTTACCATTAATCGAATCTGTTGCTAATCAAAAACTAATTATCGGTTGGTTTGGTTCAGACAATGCTATACAACGAGGGTCCTATCAAAAATATATTGATGCTGTGATGACACAAACAACTGGTGATGTACGCTATGCAATGAGTTTATTGTATGCTGTGACAGCTCCTGCTGCTGATCGTATGATTAAGACAGTAAGTCAAATTGAACACATTGATTATCCAGGTGATCCATTTGTGACCGGTATTCTTCGAGATGCTGCACAAGTTCAAACGACTAATTTAGCAACATCGGCAGAAAATTTTAAATATGAATTAGCAAATGGTAAATGTAGAGGTGCATTCGAAAAAAATCGAAATTTATTACTGTGTACATCATCATTACATGTTGGTCCAATTGTTTCCATGACTGAATATTTTGAAGCTTGGAATGTGGTAATCGGACAACCGCAACCATAGATTGACATAGATATTACTTAAGAGTTCATTCTGATAATGCGGAATTTGAGAGAATATATGAATAGATAAAATAGAAAAAAAACTGTAAGCAAAAATAAAAAACAAAAATAAAATCGATAGATTGTTTAATTTAAATCGATTCTGTTATTCATACAAAATATGGATTTTATGTTAAAGCTAATTGACAATGAATAAAAAAAACACATGTATAATATCTCTTGTGATCTTTTATAATAAAAAATAAAACTCAAAAGAAAATCTATATCTATATATATATGTTAGTGATTGATTGTTTCAACGATAGAGGTCGCATACATGTGATGAAATAATAAATCACTAAGTTTTTCAAATGATCCAACGGACACGCGTACTTTGTTCGTTTATACTGGTTTTAAAAGAAAATATCTGAATCATCATTATTACTTATTTATTGAGGAGTCAATTGTTCGCTTAGTCTTTTTTCTGATCATAAAATTATTCCAAATGGCATCAGCTGCTGCTCCTACTATCCGTCGTATTCCACCGCCACGCATTTACAGTATGTGATAATCTTTTAGAAAAATCATATACTTGTCGTATATAAATCTTTTTTCTATAGCTTCTATTAATCGACGTCGATCAACAACTGAAACAAAACAAACTTTTGTCTATGATAATGATGATGATCATGAAAAGTTAATTGAAACAAATTTAATAAATATTATTTTTAAAAATATAGATATATTCTATTTAGATGTCTTATTCAAGAGAATGAATTACGTGAACTTAATCGACGACAGTTAATAAGAATTCAATTACTTGAAAATGATTATCGACAATTAGATGATGATATGGCTCAATTACAAAATGAACGTGATCTTTTATTAAAACAAAAACGAATGTAAATTAAGACATTATTGCAAAACAAACAAACAAAGGAATTCAATTTTAAATTCTTATCTCATTTAGATTAGAAGAAGAACTTGGTCGTTCATCTTATCATGCGTCTGCTAATGTTGATCTTCATGTCTATACACAAAAACTTGAAAATGAATGTCGTGACTTACAATGTCAAATAGCCATGCGTGAAAAAGAAAAAATTGAATTAACTGAAATGATTATAGATTTTGAAGTTCAAGTGAGTGCACTTTAACATACCATATCTTTAGTTAAAGAAAATGAATCTTTGTAAAACAAAGTCAGTTCATATTCAATGATGAAATACACATAAATGAATTCATTACTTTTTTAGGAATGATTTGTTAGAACTGAATGAAAATGTCGCATTTCTATAAAACTATCTAATATCAGACGAATTAGCTAATTACCTTCATAATATAACTTGAGTCAACTTTACCAACAAAACATACATATTTTTTTTTCTACAGTGATTTCCTATGTTTAGTTGAGACACACATTTACCTTAGTAATCTCTTTTGTACTACCCTATCTACAACCAAACGATAATTAATAACAATTTATTTTCAACTTTTAAACTCTTTTCAAACCATAGATTCTTTGACTTTTAATCTGTTTTTTTTAAGCTTCATGTAAGATCATAGGAAAATATTTAACAACAATATTTTTCTGTAATATTAAGGAATTAGCTCAAATTTAACTAATGATTTCAATAGTTAATGAAGTTTTTTTTATCTAAGACATTTGTTAACAAAGTTTTCTAAAAGAAAAAAAAATAGATACAGTAATTTTCAGATCATTTTAAAGAACACAAAGTGAGTCGTTGCTGCGTATTCTACGACGTTCCCTTAAAAAATTAAAATATCACAAACATCAAAACAAGATGTTTTTTGTGATACTTTTAACTTTTTTAAATGAAAGACGTAGAAACTGCAGCAACTCTTCACTTTGTACTCTTTAAAATAGCTTTGAAAAAAAAAAGATAGTTTCTTATACTCGAAAATTACTTTGTACGGTTTTTCCGACATCTTACCATCATAGTTCATCTATGTAATCTTGCTACAGAAGAATGCATTGAGGAAAAAAAACCGTTGTTGTTAAACTTTGATATCATAGCAGTAAAATTACAGATACCATTATTTAATTCTTTAACATCTATATAAATTTATTGAATCAAAATATCAAATGGTTGATATGATGTTTTTTTTTCTTCAGATTAAACAAGCACATAATCGACAAGAAGAATGGCGAGATGCATATAATGAACTTGAAACTCTGTTAACAACAGAAACAGTATATAATTGAAATAGTTTAATAAATTCTACTGAAAATTCTTTTTCTTGTTTTTCTTCGTAGGAAAATCGTCAATGTCTTGAAATTCAATTAAAAGAAGTTAATCTACGTCAAAAAGAAGTTGATTAATATAAAATAAAAAATATTTTTTGTATTTATTTTATTCAATAAAATATTTAGAATGAAAATCAAATTCTTCGTTTACAAAATGATTTAGATGAAGTTATTTTAACAAAACAAGAAATTGTTAAATCAAATTATATCTTAGTTCAAAATGCTGAATCACTTCGTGAACAACTTCGAACGTTTGTAGAAACAAAAAAAAAGATCAATAATCATCAATAAAAACATATTTAATTTTAATTATGACATTTCAGAGTTCGCACTCAAGCAGCCGAAATTCGAATTATTTCTGCTTCATCAAGTATATCATTTGATAATCTTGATGAATCATTACCATGTCTAATCTATGATAATGATAATAATGATGATGATACACCAGATTATGAAACTATCAATAATCAATCTGGAACTTGTCAATCATCATTATTTAGTGAAATAAATTCTCTAGTATGTTTTAACTGATATATATGGATGAATTGCAAAATTATTGTACCGTTGGATTCCCAAGATGTAAAAGTTTAATAACTTCAGTTTCTCTCAACCAATCTTTATGAATTTTTCAGGTTAGACGTCTCTAGTTAGTGCTCTCTACCACACAAAAAAATCACAAATTTATCTCGCACAGAGCCTGAGATATCAGATGGTCAAGGTTCAAAAGTTCGATTTTCACTGACGTGCAATGAACAAAAATGTCATATGACCGATTGATTCTCTTATGGTTTGAATTTGAAAGTTTCCAATATTTATAGTAGATAGTGTACACGTTTCAGATATGAGGCAGGTTGGCTCTTCCATCATGGTTCTGATTACACTTTTTCTTGAATATCAGGTGTACCCTCAATTCTTAGTTTTGTGTCACACGAGATTTAAAAACGACCTTGCCATGCAACAACACATTAAAAATTGGTCAAGCTGGTGTTGAACGAAAGTCAATTAGTGGGAAATAAAACTGGCAAAGAGAAATGGAAAGTTGTCCTATTTCTTGTTAACCAAACAATGTAAAATAAAAATTGAAAATTCAGTGGTCACACTAAATGTCACACGAGACGGAAATACTTTGTTTGCCATATACCTCTCTTAAATTAAGGCAGACTGAGGTGAAATTTTTATCATTTTATCTACTAGTTGTGGTCAGGTATTCTTGAAAACATCGAGGTCAGAACACTTACCTTTCGTATCAAAGAGAAAAAAATAGTGTTAATATGTCACACGAGATTTTTTGAAAAACTATCAGGTGGGATTTTTATGCATATAACTATCTCATAACTAAGACTGAAGTACATATATTACATATTACTTGATTTCGTGTTTAAGTGATTATCAAAACTCGTGCGAGCACCCTCTAATTTGTTTCTCACAATTCACAGAAAAAGTCCAATATGATTATGAATAAGAAACAACACTATTAGAGTTATGTGATCGAGCTTTATCGAACACATAACTCTCAACCATATTTCGAGTGATATAGACAAAGTTGTTTCTATATATAAACTGAAGTATTTTCAACGCGTTCAGCAAAACTCTCGCATTTTAGTAATTTTTCGACATAACAGCAACACAGTCGTATTGAAGCATTTTTCATGGGCTTTGAATGATTCTCTTATATCGCAGCCATACTTATAGTGGTAGTCGGGAAAATTTATCCTTTTTCTCTTCTCATATAGTACAATTAAAAACACGACTTATCAGCTTTCGAATCGAAATTTTTTTTCGTTCGTTTTTGTTGTCAAAACGGTACAATAATTTTGCAATTCATCCATATATATATATATATATATATCAATTTAATTCATATTGCAATAAATAATTTCTATTCTAAGGAAACAATGTCAAATGAAACTATTACAAAATGTCTTAATGGTACAACAAATGATATTGAACTTGATTTACTTTTAGCAAAAACAACAACAGATTCATCTTCATTATCTTTAGTTAATCAATTAGTTAATACTATTATTTTCAATAGAAATAATTGAAGATTATTTTTGTTTTTGTGTGTGTTTTTTTAATAGATTAATGAAGTGAAATATCTTTATAAGGTGTTAATTGAACAAACAAATCATGATTGTCTTTTTAATCAAGAACAAGAACGTTTATTAAATATGAAAACATCACTAAAACGTGTTCTAGAAAATATTCAAGTTTTTGATACACGGTAAAATATAAAAAATGAAATGTGAAAAATCTAATATTATATTTTATTTTATAGATTTCGTAAATTACAATTATTATTGATTGCTAGTCGAGGTATGCAATGAATAAAAAAATATTATAGGATTTTTATTTAATACAATAAGAAGAAAATAGTCATAAGTATAGTGAAATAATCGAAAATATGCACTTTTCCATCATTCAATATTCTAATTATTCTGTTATATCTCTTAATACCGAAGCCATACAGCTGAACAAGTATGAGTTTTCTTGAGTACATGTACGTACTCGTCCTTACTCAACTGTGCAATGTCAACATATTTTTGGTTAGCATCATATTATGTTTTCGACTTGAGCATTTCTACACTTTTAAGCTCTTTATCTTGTCTTCCAGTAGAATCTAACTAAATAGTCTAAAAGTAGGATTGTCGATATTTTTCAGGAGTGTGAGCATTTACAAGTGTCTCGTCGAATGTGCTTTTATTCTTGGAGTGCTATAAGTGATGACTGGCGAAAGAGAAAAGAACGAAACATACCGTATCCTGACTCCTCCCACAATAGACCATCTGCCACCAGATCGTCTCTCTTTCAACCGTATTCATCTCGCAACGACATTATCTACTTATTTTTATTTTTACTTTTCATTAAAGACAGGCAAATGTGGTTTCTGTCCTAAGTTTCTACAAAGTTGTAAAAAAATTGCGAGAAAGTTGGACATTTTTCGGAAAACTTTCTTTCATCCACTTATATAGTCTTCAACTATTTATTAATAGAACAACAGCAATGTCATCAAGCTGAACTAGATGATTTCTTTCGTCTTGTTGATAAACGTCTTCTATCTGAAAATGACGAATCATCTAAGAATTCAACAAATCAACAACGTCGTCTTATATCTATTCTTGAAGCATATGAACATGAACTTGATCGTTTACGTCGAATTACTCGTACTAATGATGATACTGTATTAAATAAGTTTTTTTTTAAAATAATTATTATCGTAAGTAATAAAGAATTTATTTTCTAATAGATTCGTTCATATGAACGACAATTGGTCGAACAACAAAATATGACAAGTAGATGGCGAATGAAAAATACATTTTTAGAAAAAAATCAACGAAAATTACTTGATAAAATTAAGTAAGGATATATTAAATCGAATGTATTAATAATTCATTTATTTATTTATTTTTTCACAGAGAATTGAATACCGAACGTCGACAATTAACTGGTACATGAATTTTATCTATATATATTTTGAATGAATACGATGAAATAAAGACTTAAATGATCGTAGTTAATAAAGTTAGAATAACAATAGATTTCTTTATATGATTTAATACAATTTTATTAATCATGTTAAATAAGACTATAGATCGAAACTGAGACTAGATTTTGATTTTATTTAAAAGTTAGATTGATGCTCTCAAGAATAAAAGATCTATAAACAATACAATACTGAAAACTAGTTCCTTAATCATCATAGAGTTTAAAACTATACAATACAAAACAAAGAAAAAAAAAAGAATTTTTTCGTAAAAAAATTCTAGAATCATCAACACAAAAACGAACTCGTCGACGAGCACAACCAACAAATCAAGTCGAACAGCAACAAGAAAAGGTAAATATAAATACTAATTTATTAAAGGAAGAAAAAGCATATCTCTGTGTTTCTTCATACGTCTTCAAATCAGTACTTTTTCTTACATGAAGGTCGCAAGAATGACGCTATTCAAGAAATTAAATGTAACCTCTCGAAAGTAGATGTTTATCTATCTGAAATTCGCATGACTCTGTTTGAAGAGAAAACTTAAATAAAAAAAACTGCTTCGATACTTCTTCGAATCTCATCATATTTCTGTATATGTTTGTGTACTCTGTAACTGTTTTCTCAATTATCTTTTGTACAATAATTATAATGATCATATGGAAAGTACTACATTTTTTTGTACATTCTTTGATATAGTGTATCTTAAAAGTCTCGCATCACTGAGTTTTTTTTTGAGTCATGTATTTAAACTACCCAACATCAATTTAATTTGACTATATGTCTGTATAGTAGAGGTCGAATACTCTGTATGCTACACACCTGTTTGATACGATAAAGCCTTGAGAATGAGATACAATAAGGAAAAAAAAAATGACAAAATGATATTATTGTTACAAAAAGACCCTGTCACATTATATCATCTATTCAAAATTGAGAAACTTAATATATCATATTGTAAAATTAGTCAAGGTATGTCGAATGGCATATAATAAATCTTATTCTCATAAGACTTTCAAGGAATTAGGATCAATGTATTGATAGACGCCGAAGGCATTCAAAGCATAATCAGATACTGATCATTGTAATTCTTCATATTAGTTGAAAGTGTTAATAAGATTTTTCTATTTAAAATTTTGTAAAGCTTTTTACAGACTGTAAGTTCATATACTTAACATCCGCGATCATTCTCTCTATGATAGCGAACAATGCAATTTTTCAATGATAGTAAATCTTCGTATTTTTAATAATATCAATCATAGAAGATATGATTAGCCGCCAAAGTTTTTCAGATATTGTTCACGAGGTAGTATTTACAAAACACACTATTTGAAAGTTAAAGTGTGAATGTGGTTGAAAGAAAGATTCATACTCTCGTGATTCTGAATAGGTAACTGAATCTAACAGGATATTTTGTAACAATAAGATGGTTTTGTCATTTTTTTTCTTATTGTATTTGATTTTCAAGGCTTTATCATATCAAACAGATGTGTATATAAAACACTCAATCTTTACTATAGAGGCGTATAGTCGAATTAAATTATTGTTGTGTAGTTTTAATAGACGACTCAAAACAAAAAGTCAGACGAAAGTTTTCAGGTTCCCTCTATTTCATAGTACTTGCCGATACTTTTTGGAATTTCTATGCATCTGTATATTTCGGAAGTAGAGATGTATGCTTTTTCTCTCCTTTGAAACTATAATATTGTTTAGTTTCTAATACTTCAAAGTTATTTAGCCATCATTACTTTTACCACCATCATCATCATCCAAACCTGTAAATCATGATCATCGTTGTATGTTATCTTCATTATTTTTTTTCAATTCACTAAATATATTGACAATGTATTATTTTCTAGTAACACGTTCACGTTCATTACCATATTTAAAATCTTCTGATAATGGTCGTAAATCACATAATGATTCGGATGTTGTATTAACTGATGAAATCTTCAATTCTCAATCGATATCAATAAATTATAATCGTCGTCGTATAAAACCTAATACAACAAATCAATATGTTATGCATACATCAAGTCATGTATGTTTCCAAAAAACAAAGAACAGTTCGAATACTAATAATAGTAAATATTGGACATGTAGATCTTGTCGATTTCATTGGGTATTTCATATATTTTTTGTGTTTATTATTTCTCTACTATTTTCATATATGAAATTTTTTTTTTCTCGATAAATAATCTATCAATTAATGTACTATATATATTTTTTTTCCTTTTCCTTTTTCTTATGTGTGTGTATTTCATTTCATTTCATAATATAGTACTTCTTATTTGGTTAATATTAATGATAAGAAAAAAAAATGTATCTATGTAATCATGAACAAATACAATATTGTTTTTTTTTCTTCAGGATATTCTCTATCTAAATCGTAGATGAGATGTTTAATTGAGCGTATGTTATTTTCTGAGAAGGTCATATTCATCATTGAACATCTATATAGATAATATATACATACACTCTTATTCATTTAAAGATAGAATAAAAAAGAGAGAGAGAGAGAGAGAGAGAAATACGGACACACAACAAGAAAAAAAGAAATGACAATTATCAGACTTCAATTATTTCCTGTTCAGCAAGACGAACATTCATCATTGTAGATGATTCATTGCCTACAGCATTTGTTACAGGCATTTGAGAAAATGTTTTTAAAGTTCGTGGAATAGTATTCGAAGATGATAATGATGATGATAATGAATCAAGATGAGATGATATTGGAGAAGAAAAATAAGTTACAGTTATTAATTGACCATCAGGAGATAGACTAACATTAGATGGACTAGGTGGTGAAAATAAACGTTGCTGTTGTTGTTGTTGTTCAATACTTGATGATGTTGTTTCATAACCACTGTCTCGAACACCACGATTAGAAGATGATGAGGAATGCTCTTAAAAAAAAATATATATATATATAAAGTCATAAAATTTTTGATTTTTGATTATAAATAATAATAATAAAAATATTTACGTTCACTAGAATGAATAAATCCAATAATTTCATATGGATTATTATTTGATTTTAATGAAAATGTTTTAAATTCATTTATATTTTTTGCTATTGATGATGAAACTTGATTAAATTGACTTCGAAAATGCTAGAATAAAAAAGAAATTATATAGATAGATTCTGTAGATGTATTCATTTCTTTATAAATTTCTATCAAAATCAATGTATTCAACTGTCATTTTGTTTGTTATTAATTACACTTTCATTGTAACCATGATCTGTCATGTTATATTTGTTAATTAGAATGGATTAAATGAAATTGAATACTACTCAAGATTTCTTGTACTTTGCGTCATCTCGCACGTACTCATAAATATATATATATATGTATATATCGTATAGTATCGAAAAAGGCTTAGTCAATTCATGACACATATATAAATATATCTCAAGGGCAACATGGTACCAATAAAATCATTTGTTGCCATTGAATATTGAACGTGCATTCAATATATTTGTCGCGATTACATGTAAATTTGATTGTTCGAGTTGCCAAAAGCGAGATAGTTGTCGGTTGGTGACATTAAATAGATAATCAAATTTATTTAGTACATTCTTTCCACTCTAATGCTCGTTCACACTTGACAGACAAGTGTGCAATTCTTTCTTAGTCTTTGTCCTATTCTCATCATCTTCGCTTCGTTATCGCTATTTCTTTTTCTTTTTTGCCTTCTCTTATCCATCAACGGAGACATTATTTGAATGAATTTTTAATTATAAAATGTGCCAAACAACAATGAACAATGTTGTCGTTGTTGTTTCTCTATATTGTCACTAGCAATGGTGATATTTGGCACGAGTCACTGAATCATTGAACAATGAATATGGAATGTCACAGCAAGGGGTAACATATGGAGACGGAATTAACGTCAATTCGTACGTTCGTTTTTTTTTTCTTCATCGTTCTGACACCATCTGTTCTTATTAAATTGACAAGTTTTTCTTTTTTGTTTTTTTTACCTGCTTTTGTTCATCGACATGTGGATCATTATCAATCGAATGATTAATATTTTCATCTTGAAGTATTTTAATATTTCCATCAATCAATGATGATGTTAATGAATGTTCACCTGGTCCATTTTCTAATAATGGTAATTGAGTTTCAGTTGGACCTTGAAGACGATAAAGTGTTCCACTCGTAGTATTTCTATTTCTATGACATCGTAATTTCCGTTGTTGACGTACTCGATGATGACGTAAAGATGATGATGATGATGTTGATGTTGATGATGATGATGGTGATGATGATGATGATGATGATAGAAAAAGTAATTTGACAGCCACTAATGCAATAATAATTGCTATTGAAAGTAAAACAAACAAAAGTATAACATTAATTAATGTTAAATCAAAATATGAATATGAACGTTTTGATGTTAAATGAAGAGCTTCTAAATATTCACGTGCTGTATCTAATATTAATGTTTGATTTGTTTCATTTGTACCAATAGCTACTACTAATTGTATTGTTCGAATACATGATTGATCATTATCATTAACTAAATCATATAAACGAAATTCTAATATATAAAATTCACGTTCAGGTAATATATAAGCATATAATAAAAATTTATTATAATTAATTTGTTCAAGTCGAAATATATCATTAAAATTCATTAATTCAATTAAACATGTATCATTATCACCATCATATATATCTAAATAATATTGATTAAAATTTTCATTTGTATTATTTAACCAAAGATCTTTATTATAAAATAATGCTGTTGAATTATTAATTAATTCTGGACAAAAATCATTACGATTAAGTATATTTATTGTTATAGATACACTTGTATTAAGACCACCATTATCAATAGCCATTATAAAAAATTTATATACTGAACGATGTTCATAATCAATACCTAAATATATAGATAGATAGATATTGTTTATTTAATATGAATTTAAGAAAAGTAAACTTACCAACAGATGTTCGTTTGAGATATAATGTACCATTTATTGTCAAAGTAAATGGCCATTGATCTAATATAATTGACTCATTACTAACTAATTCATAATGTAATTCACTATAATATTCATCAGCATCAGTAGCATGAATATGTCCAATTGGTTCAAGATGAGACCATGTTTCAGCTATATCAAAATGATATTCAGGTAAATCAAATATTGGATAATTATCATTGATGTCTATTAAATAAATAATACAATGAACTATCGATGATAATGATTTTGGTTGACCATGATCAAATGCAACAATATCAAATTCATAATAGGAATTTTCTTCACGATCAAATTTATCAATTAAATATAATTCACCTGTTGTAGAATCTAATGAAAATATTGTTTGATTTGTATTATTCAAAAATTGATATTCAATTTGACTATTTATTGTATTTTCTTCATCATTATCTGTTGCATGAAAATGTATAAGTCTGGTATTGATTGGAACTCTTTCTGATATATTTATTGAATAATATTCAAGATCAAATTTAGGTGCATTATCATTTTCATCAAGAATAATTAAAGTAAAATTTAATGTATTTGAAAGTGATGAAATACCATGATCATGAGCTTCAAGATAAATTTCATAACGTGATTGTTCTTCACGATCAAATATTCGTTGTGTAAACATAAGAAAAGCTTCATTATTTAGTAATTCTTTGATAGTTATAGTGCCATTACTTACGAGTGACCAACTTACTCGACCATTATCACCCTGATCTAGATCACTGATTGAGATGTGACCCTATTGAAAAAAATAGATAAATATAATTAACTTTTTTTTGCAGGATTATCTTTTTTAATAGCACAAAAAAAAGACAAATTCGTCTAAGGGTGGATATAAAACATGCGAACATGCATATATATATCTTTTGGGAATTCTATTACAGAGTGACAGATTAACTTCGAACCAAGGTTGAAGGTAAAAAAAAAGAGACAAGTAAAACTCTATTTTGTCACGCACACAATAGGAAATTGAATAAGACATATATATGGATTCATATATTTAAGTAAAAAGATAAAATTACTTACTAAAAAAGTTCCATTTGGAGTATTTTCACGAATACGTATAATACTACTATTTAATAAATGTTCAACACCTGATATTGGATCATCATTAAATGTTGGTGTTATTAATGGATGATTATCATTTTCATCTTTAATATCAATATCAACAGTAGCAAATGCTGGTATTGAACCTTGTTGTGGTCCATTATCTTGTGCTTTAATTTTTATACGAAAAACTTTTTCTTTTTCATAATCAAGTTTTTTTCCAAGACGTATTTCTCCTGTTTCTTTTGATAATAAAAATGTTCCATTTAATGGTGGATCTAATGAAACAATTGTATAATAAATAAGACCATTAAGACCTGTATCACCATCAAATGCATGTACACGTGCAACAAGTGAACCAATTGATGTTGATTCACTTAAAAGTACACGTATATCAGAACGATCAAAAACTGGTGACATATCATTAACATCAAGAATATTTATTCGTACATGTAATTTACTTATAAGTGATTGTGGTTGTCCACCATCATATGCTTGTATAATATATTTTAATAAATCACATAATTCTCTATCAAGTATTTTCATAAGACGTAATGCAAGTAAATCATTTTTTTTTGAATATTCAATTTGAAATGCTTGTGAAATTTTATTAAGAGAATTTTTTGTTATTGTTGAATTTTCTTCAATAAGTTTATAACCTTGTATAGAATTGATACCATAATCACGATCAATAGCAACATCAAGTGGTATTAAATAACCTATGGGTACATTTTCTAAAACATCAATTGTTATGGAAGATTTTGGAAATTCTGGTGCATGATCATTACGATCATCAATAATAATTGATAAATCATTGAAATAAATTTGTCCTATATGTACACATATAACTTCAAGTATTATTTCACATTTTGAACATGAACACATACGACGAAGACAAAAATCATCACGATCAATTAATTTTTTTGTCATAATACGTCCGGTATATGGATCAATAAGAAAAAAATCATTGGAATTTTTTTGACTATCAACAAAACGATATGTACCAGTACTATTTTCTGTTTTACAACCATCTGTTATAAATGTATATATTGATGTACCAATTGGTAAATCTTCAATAATATGTATAGATTCTTTTGGTATAGATGAAACTAATAATAAAATATTGATAAAAACTAAAAATTGAAACATTTTCTTTTATTCTTTAATTGTCTTGCTTGGCTAATTTAAACGAGCAAATATTGTCATCATCATAAACTGTACCACTGTATGTATGTTTGTATGTGAACAGGAACAATCTGTGATGGAAGAAGAGAAAGGATTTCCTCATTAATATACGACATATTGAACACACATACATATAGACACAAGAGAGAGAGAGAGAGTGAGCGAGCGAGAGAGGGCAGTGAAAAAGAGAGAATAAGAGAGATAGAGAGAGGGAAAGCAAGAGAAGAAAATTAACACTTAGACTTATAATGGTACCATCATGAAGGAAAAGAAGAAAATGAGAAAAAAAAAATCTTACTGTCGTTCGATCTTTTTTTTTCCGGGAAAGAATGGAAGAGAGTAGGGACACGCATACATTATAACTGACTGACCGGTGTCTTGAAAAAATGAGCCTTTTCCGTTCACCAGACTCAATGGACGATTGATTACCTCTCTCTTTTTTTTGTGCTAGTTACTCTTATTAGTCTCATGTTACCTTCTTCGTCTTTGTCTCCTCCTTGTTTGGTAGAATTTTTTCTGTCTCTTCCTCGTTTTTTTTATTCTCGCTCGTTTTCTTCACATTTGAGCGGTGACCGAATATGAACAAAAAGAGAGAGAGAGCGTTTACATGAGCCGCCACTAAACATTCTGCCAAGGCCATGGCCAATTTTGTTAGACGGATTGGGTGTGTGTGCTCATACATTTATAGACATTAAATGAAAAGACAAAGACAATGATTGACATGCTATGATCAGTTCAATGAATATGAACAAAATCACACCTTTAGAAACTTAAAAATGACAGTCTTTATGACTACTTGAGTGTTTGATGTTGACTTTTAATCTATGTATTGTTTTACTTTCCCTTTTTTTTTTCTAAATGTATATATATATATATATATATATAACGAACTTATGATCATCAGTTGAAAAAGAATTTGAAGACTAAGTATACAACAGATGGATTTTATGCTTGAGATGAGTGATTATCATCATCATTCATGGAATTACCCGATGCATCAAACTGCACCAATTGGTACTTGAAAAAGAGACATACACCAAAAAGTATCAGCCTCTCTATGACGGTTGCTCTCAAGATGATTACGTAAAATAAGAGACAGACAGAGAAGAAGAAGAAAAAGAAAAAGAAAAAGAAAAAAAAGTCTTCAACACTGATAATTGCTAGTTTGCTCGTATTAGCATGCGATACAAGAATAATAAATCTCAAATATACTTTCGTATGCACATTTCCGTTTTTGTTTCTTTAGTACAGGTGAATGCCCTGATATTTCCATCTGATAGAATATGCTTATGTTTTTTATTTGTATTTCCAAGACAATATTATAAACGTATTTATACGATGATGCAAATAATTATAGAATAAATATAGATGGGAGGAGAATAGTGATCATGTCTTTTGTTCGTCAATGAAGAATTGAATAATGCTTGTGAAAACACACACAGCAGTAACAATGATGATAGCGGCATAATCATTATTGTGGCCATTTGTCCAATTGTGTCTGTCGTTTTCTTTCTTATACATAAATGCATACATTGCCATAGTTCATTCTTTTCTCGACAGCATAACGAGCAATGTCGGCCGGATACATGACGTTAATGATGTGTTTTCACAGATTCGCTTGCCTTCGTCAATATTACCATCGTTTATCTCATTTTATAGATGTATAGTTTGCTTAGTTTTAATTACGACATATCTCGCTCTCGGGTGGTGCAACAGATGTTTTGAACACATACCAACAACGAAGGACAGTCAAAGAAAAAGTTTTTTTTTCTCTCCCTTTATGTATATACAAGTGTTTGTCGAGAGATCGAAAGACTATGGATCACTTGTTTTGTGTACAATAAAGAATTCGACAACCTTTTCAAGAGGATTTTTTATACTCTCACTTGTCATCTTTATATTATACATATACATATATTCATTATATGAATATACTTTACACTTGCTTACTTATATATCATATATATATATATATATATATATATGTACATACATGTATATTTATATACGGACGGATATCTTCTTTCTCTATGACAGTTCGACACTCGACAGATTTGTGTAAATGAACGTCAATGATATCGGATCATTTGCCTGACTGAATCTTATGTAATCCTCATTTGCTTATACATTGTCTGTCCGACATATTTTATCTTTATGTTTATATATATATGACAAGGTGAAGAAACAATTTATTCCACACTGAGTCTTTGTCGGCGCCAGTCACATCAATGAGAACATTTCACATACACGACAATGCCTCATTAAAGCATGTGTGTATGTAAGTGAGAGTAAAATAG
Organism: Rotaria sp. Silwood1; assembly: GCA_905250075.1. Lineage (NCBI taxonomy): Eukaryota > Metazoa > Rotifera > Eurotatoria > Philodinida > Philodinidae > Rotaria > Rotaria sp. Silwood1. Next base: position 4,123,111 of record CAJNOP010000011.1, on the reverse strand, counting down.
GTGACAAAAAGCTTTTTACTGTAACTCTGTCTGTTGAAGATGAATGCGTTCTCAAATGGTATAGACATTGAACTTTCTTTTTTTTTTCTATTTTTTTTTCACTCTTTTCTACTATCCATGAGAAGATTAGTTCGGACGACTAATTGCTTATATGACCACTACCGTATATGATGGCGCATGCGTGTGTGCATTTCCGGTCACCGTTTTTGAAGAGAATAGAGACACCGGGTAGTCGCCGGCGGCAAAGGAAGGGAAATGGAAACGCTCACTGTATGAAATATTAAGAAAAAAAAATTAGACATCAAAATTGAGCTTCAGTGTCTGTCTCGCTGTTTGAAACAGACACATTAGACAATGAAGAAGAAGACGAAGAAGACAAACTATACCTCTCTGTAGGGAATGATGAACAATTAAAACAATTAAAAGGAAATGAGATTCTATACAAGATAACTAATTTTCAACGATTGTATCAATAACATAGAGGAAATACTAGAATATACATAAATGAAAAAAAAAACTTTTTTCTATGATCCTTAAAAATATAACTTATATCTATGTTGGTACAATGTGTATTAAAAGATTTATTCCTGATTAAAATATTGAAAAATAAAGTACATGTATGTATATAACAACGATTCATTTTCTTCAAGTTCATATATTTGAAATGAAAAATAGAAGAAGTTTATTTAAATCAAACCTATTATGTAATGCGTACAATCACTAGGTGTAGATTAGTTCATTATTCATTGAGACAAACGTGCTAATAGGAAAAGACAAGTTAGATTATGCCAAACTACGTTTAATGTGAATGGTTTTTTTTTAGAATTAATTATGTATTACCTTAGTTCATAGGAGTGTATGTGACATTTAAGAAGAGATGAAAAATCCGATCCATTCATATAATAATACAACACGACTAAAGTTCAAGATATTCTAATGTCCTTGTAGTCGGTCAAGGACAAAACTAGATTTTCTTGTCTTATGGAAAATTCACAATCCGTCTAAAAGAAGAATAATGAGCGTTGATCCGCTATTATAATTATAATTCATTCTTTTTAGAAAGTATCATTTGAGTATGTTATCAATAAAAAATAATGAACAAATTGTTTGAATTGTTGAACAAGTTATGATTCCGTATTATTATGGACTTATTGATCTTCATGAACGTAGTAATGTTTTAAATAAGACTTTTGGTTTTCATCACAATAGATACTTCTTTCTTGAGATATTAAATGTATATAAAAAAGATGATAGTTTTATACACAAAAAAACGTCCAACCAATCAAGTTTTCTGCAAAATTCAAGATCTCAAGGAGACGAAAGCTGTTCAAATAGAAATTTTTATGAACCTAATTAGTTTTGAATTGAAATCTCGGTGAAATCATTTTTGTTTCAGAAGGAACATTGATTGACACGAATATATTTTGAAATTTTCACAGTTTTATCGACAACTATTTGTACTGGCTTTATGAACTTGTACTTGATGAGATAGTTAGTGTGTTTCTATGATGACTAAAATGACATTCACGACTGTCACTTGAGACTTGACGATCATCACCAAGGTTATGATTATTTTGATTGTTATGTAATCAAGAGTTGGATATTATAGCTTATAGTGTTTGTTTTGCCATCGTAGCATAGTTTGACTTTGAAAAAGAATGTTAAATTACCAGTTTATTGTATTGATATAATAATCTGTTCTTTTTCGAATAAAATCAAGATAATGATACATGAAGTTTGTCGTTGACTATCGATTGTTAACTAGAAATGACTATCAAAAATTAATTTGCTTCATTCCTATTCTGATTATCATGAGATATTTTCTAATTTGAACAATGCAGAATAATTTTCATAGCAATAAATTTTTCAGCATCTAATTTCAATTAATTTTTTCAAGAATTATTATTTTTACAAGTATTTTCATATATGTAAAAATGATAAAATGGTCGTTTTCTGATTATCCTTGTCTACATTATTTATTTCGTAGAAAATTAAATATAACTCTATAAAACGATTTTTGCTTATTTTTTTTTTTTTTCGACTTAGAATATCATCAAGGCAAATTCAATGTACGTTTAGATCTCAATGATTTGTATCCTAGAAACATATGTTTAATCTAATTTCAACATGAGTGAAAGTTCGCAAAGTTTGAATCTATTACTAGTAATAATTGCAAGCTGTCATTTACGGCACTATGATTCAATATAGTATCTAATATTTTCTTTCTTCGCATTTTAGATAGAGAGTAGTAAGGGCAATACAGTATATTCCAAAAGTCATTTTGCCGAGAAGAAAAGGAATATCACCGCCATATTTTGATTAAATGGACTAATTTTTTTCACTAATGATAAAAGTGTATTTACAGTTTGTATTCATAAGAAAAACGTTAACAAGATCTGTTTTGAAGTGCCATCAATGACTTCAATGGAAAGCAGTCACCTGTCATGAGTTATGAAAAAAAATATCCTTGCCGCTAAAATAAACATCACATTCATTAAAACTATTCGGTCTCATATTTCTATCACAGATACATGTTTTTTTTTCTCAGTATGTTCTGAAATATCAGCCATAAGCGCTGTGAAATCTATTGAGAAAACTGTAAATGTGTCAAATGTATTCTTGTGTGACTGAAACTAAAACCGGTTGTAATAATTGTTTCGTTATCATTTCTAGGTCTTTTTTTAAACTCTCAAATAATGTTTAGTGAATCACCAACATAGTTTGAAAAGCAAGATAGTCATCATAATAAAATTTTCTCTGAATCATATAAGAGGATACGGAACACATTGGACAGTTTTTTCAACAAATTCTCATCATATAAGACTAAAGCTTTCAGAGCACAATGTATAACAAAATATGAATCTTTAGAGTAAATATGATTGCATTCAAACATTTAATTAAAGTGATATAGTATTAATTCAGAAATCAATATATTTATTTTTATTTTTTTCAAAACTTTATTTACTAGGAAAAAATCAAATAGTTCACATAAAGTCTTATTTACTAATATTAATTGTCATATCTAGATTTTTTTAATGTTAGTTGATAAAAATAGTCAATCTTTATATTGTTCATGTTCACATCTGCTACACTTCCATAAACTTTTGGTTGTGATAAAAATATAAATAATTATCTCGTTTCGTTTAGATGTATTGACCTTTTGGTAGTAGACATTCTTGTGTCGAGTTTTCGTACAAAATATCTATCTGTTTATCTATTGAAATAAACTTTTATTTATGGCTTTTTGATGGAACTCTAATTGAATTCGTATAAGATGCAACATTGATAAATTATGTATATATAAATTAAGTCATTGAATATTTTCAAGGTTTGATTTTCTATAGATTCATTATATATTGAAGCTTGTCAACAAAACCATAAAGAATCCTTTGATTTACGACATATATAAAAATGATCATGGGTTTCTATAATACTAATACATGAATCATTATGAAAACGTTTTCTTTTTATCAGTGATAATTGATACTTTTAATAAATATTTTCTTATAGCATCATTAGATAATAAATCTTGCTGATTGAGTATTTAGGTTTGATTGAAAATTCTAATAATGCTGCTGTTAATATAACAAACTCATTAATACTAAAGTGTTTGTTGTATGAATGAATAAACGAGTATCTGATCTATAATAATATATGTAATAGTTATATTTTCTGGGTTTAATTCTAATATTCTTTCAGATAAAATTTAATGGCATGTACAACGAATTCGATATTGAAATTCGAACAATTTCTGTAATAAATACAAGGAAAGTTCGCGATGAATTTACAACGGGGTTAGGATCTAATGATCCAACAAATCCAACTAATGTAAGTTACGCTAAACATAATTTTGAAGGAAGAGATGTCAATGATAACCTTTGATTAGCTCATCTGGTTTCCAGACTCACAGATGTAGATATTATACTGGCATGATAAGGTTATCAAGGATGACTTAAATTCTATTTATGATATCTACACGATTGTTTTGAAGATGTAGAAAGATACATCATGTTATATTGCCATATAAATTCAAATATAAACATAAACAAGAACGAGTTAGAATTTTTCGTGAAAGTTTGACAAAATCTCGTGATGCATAATGTAATCATGCATTATTATTAAATATGATAATACATGAATGTACTTAAGATAGGCTAGACACACGACAATAAATGCAGATTTAATTTATGTCGATTAATCACCAATGATTATTGTTCGCCGTGATAGTTTCATACGAAAAACTTTGTTTTCTATATTCTTTCAATCAAATAGTTTTGTTCTTAGACATAGCGTAGAAAAAGTCAAGACTATCAATCATACGTATTAGTTTGAAAATAATGGCAAGTCTATGATTATCAATTGGAATATGAAAAAAAAGGAAGGTCATCAGGTGCAAAATATATAAGGATACTTCATGATGATGATGCTCAATCAGATATTCAATGAAAAATTTGTATAAATTATTTAAGATAGTCACGTATCAATATAATGCTTCTTTCTTCGTTTTCATTAGACCTTGTACCATTTGGTCTTTTGCATAATAATTATATCAACCGTAATTTAACGTACAAACCAAATGAAAAAGTATTGATTCGTGGAGTTTTCAAGATATTGTAAAACATCTTAGAACAAGTATTTTAGAAACAAATGTTTGACAAATCGTTGAAATCAATTAAACTTTGTGTAAATAATTACGACGTCTATTTCAGATATTTAATACAATAAAATTATAAATATATCTTTATTTTGAACTTTAATTCAATGTTATCAGAACTTTTCATGAAACCTTTAGAAGATCCCTTTCTCTATCAACAATTTTTAGAGTTTTCATAATTATTTTTCTTTATAAGATTTAGATCAATTTCAAGAATTAATACATAACTATAAAAGTCGAAAAAAAGGAAAAAGATAGAATATATTTGTCGAAAAAAAAAAGAATGCTAAATATTTAAATCATTAATTTTAGAATGGAAACAAGAAGGCCGTCGTAGATATGCATGATTCATAACAATATGCATATGTGTTTAGAATAAATATTCAAAATGATTACCATCATCTCAAATATGTAAGTCCATTCTTTTTGAAATATTTTGATAAATACTAAAGAAAGTTTATTTTCGAATTAATTTATTGTTATGATTAATTCTTATTTTGAATTTTACTAGATCTTTATACATGTCTTGTTAAAATGAATTCACTTGATTGTGAATGTTTTATTTTTTTTAACATGGGTATCAAAATTTGATAATTGCCATGCGATTTTGTGAATTTTCTTCTTGAAGATATTGAACAAATTATAACTTGCATGACTGAATGGCAGATAATATTTAATTATCATTCATTATGCTATTTATTCGTAAAATAAAACAAACTGTTATAGTAACTAAAACATTCAACAGTAGTTCCTTTTCACAAGCATCATGACCTTTGTCAATTTAGTTCTTTGATCAAAATTGAAAAATATCTTTAATACAGTCAATGGCTAGTGTTTTCATGTCAAATTGGTCTTTCATCTTTTCATCTCACAACGATAAATGACTCAAATTAGGTTATCAAAATAAATCTAATTTTATATTCCAATGTCACGTCTTTGGACACAAAAATTTATGAGAAAATATAGAGAAGAAAACTTCAAAGAAAAATACAATCTTAATATGTTTAAAAATAATACAACTCATTTAAACTGATTCTCAGGTATTCACTTTCTTATACGATGAATTTATGAGAATTTTGATGAAAAACAAAAAGAATTAATTAGTTCTGGATTTATTTCACTTATAAACAAAATATTATATTTTTATCTATGACGGTTTGGGAAGGGTTGATAACAATAAAAGTAGAATTCCCACAATTGTTTTATTTAATCTTACATTTGTTATTACCGATCAATAAGATAAAAGGGAAACCAATCGTTTAGATAATTCCATTGAGATGAATAGATTATGATTTGTTGTGTTTAGTAAAACTTGTTATTTTTTTCTTAATGTAAACATTAATCTGGAAATGTCAAAATGATCTTTACCAAAACATTATTGGAATATTCTAGCCTTATTTTGTATTTGTTGTTTCAAGTTGATCTAAACGAGCTTTAAATTATCATATAATCATTCTTTAATTTTATATGCACTTAGTCGTACATTATCAGAAAGTATGTTTGAAAAAAAAAATGAAAGCTTAACTTAATAAAAATTAATCATGGATTCTTCTTTACTAGATTGTTTTTGGGATAATGTACACATTATATCTAATATGAGAATGTATATGTCATTTCAACTAGTGTCAGTTGTATTATCTGTGTGTTGTTGCATTTCTTTTCATGTTATTGGTAAAGCTTCATGGAAAATAGATTAAATAAAAGAAAATTTTCATTGAAAAACTAAATGATTGCAATATTTATCCAGTTCAATATCTATTTCGTTTCAACTTGTAATATATTTTTTTATTACATTGATGAGGATCAGTAACAATATGTGCAAGTTCAATGAATTGTTGATCTATAAATTGTTTTGATAAATTAAGAAAATTTTTCGAATTTGGTTTGTAAACACAGACTTGGTCAAATACTTGTTTATTGTTTGTTTGTTTGTTTTTTAAATGAAAACATACTTGTTGATGAAACAAGTCAACAATGAAGAAGTACGATAAAATGATTCAAATTTATGTTTATTTGATGTTTGATTATCTCGTTTAAAATTAGTTAAAGACGAATTTCTATAGTTTTCAAAGGACAAGTTTCATATAATTAAAATAATATTTCAATATTTCATACAAAATATATTTCAACATTCAGCTAAATACTCATCTCGTGTTTATTCATAGGACAAAAATTGTCTTTTTAATCGTATCAAGTGAAGCTGATTATAGATCAAGTAATTATCTAATACATGAAACAGTAAGATGTTGTACATCATCGAAGGAAAGACTATGAGCAACTTGAAAATTATTTTTTTTTGTTGAGTTCAAATACAAAAACTTTTACAATAAATAGGACTATGTTTGTTAGATACATTTAGATTTTATTTGTATAAATAAATAATTGAAAATAATAAATTCATTTAGAACAATCTTCTCTACAAAATTTACATGCATGTCACATTTCTTATATTATATATTTGCTAACGCCTTTAGCTTGCATATGATTATCAGTCTTATTACTTATGATTTTTTGATTTCTCTAAAAGAAATATAATATGACATTTCTTATATTTCATAAACATTTCTCGAAAATGATCGATTGAAAGAACTATAATTGCAAATAATATTACATACAAATAGTTATCGAGGTGAGAAAGCCTTTTTTTTAATAAAAAAACCCTGAAAACAACATATATGATAGCATGCTATAATAGAATGTAATTATCGAAATGGAAAGATCATATAGAATGAATTCTCTTGAGTAAAATGTGACCTTGAATTATGTGGGCACTTTGAAGGATGAATATTTACATACATTTAATCATACTATCTGTTTTTTTTCTTCAATTATTTTTTTCCAAAAATATTACACGTAGGCAAAAAACACTGACAAGCATAAGTCATCAAAATGACAATAGATCAATTTGATAGAAATAATTATTTTTGAACAAAGTTCAGCTTTGATAAACATTTTTTTCTTTTCGAGAAAATCAAAAATCAAACCCGACAAAAATTCCTTGTAGTAATAAACTGACAAATGAAATATATGTCTAGAATAAGAAAAACAATTGTTGAAGTTGTAACAAATGTCTCTGTTGATGAATGTAATATTAGACAAATGTTTTGAAATTCAATCATACTCAATATAGTTAATTTTGCTGAGTTCTCGATTTAAATCATCAAGTTTTTTCAATAAATGATATGATGATATTATCATGGTGAAATATAATTTGCTAGGTTTTATTTAGTCTTGTTCGTCATCAACTATTCAGCAAAAAACACAAGCTCTTTTTAATTTTATTTTTACTTTAATTTTATAGAAAACTTAATATTTAAATAATTAATGATTTGATCAATTTTTATTTTAAAAAAACATTAATAAATGATATGATAATAGAAATCATGAATAATGAGTAAAATAAAAGCAAACATGTTCAATGAATTGAAGCAAATATGTTCAACAGCTAATGTTAATAATCATAAAATGTTGTACACTAATATTAACACAATTCAAAACAATCTACATGTCAGTGTCTCTTCTATGTATCTTTTTTTTGTCGTTTGATGTTCTTGTCATTGATGTTTTTTTCTCACATACAACAAGATGAGATGCACGGACAAGGCAATAATTGTTGTGTTCTCCATAGTGTATCATTGTAGACAAGAGTTGGCAAAGAAAAACGCAATTATGCTTATCCGAATGCAAGTCGTATACTGTGGCACAACAAAATTCTTTTGTCAAATGATGTTCGAGCAAGAACGACGGCAGACACCCATCATTTAGTTAGAAAAAAAAGGAGAGAACATCAACCAGAATAACATACACTGATGTATGTGTTCCAGCAACACAAACTAAAATAGGATTAAGCAATGGTGCACACTGTCTTCCTAATGGAATCAAGACGACAAGGACAAAAATGAAACGAATAGACGAAAAAGAAAACCTATCTGTCACTTTATGCATGAACAACTAGTTTTTTTTTGTGAACGAATGAAATTGGATCGAATATTTTTGACTATGAGTATAACAGCTCAATTCCTGTCCAATCGATCATACACCGTACATGTTCATACTAACAAGAAATAAAAAAAAAACAAAGAAGACACAAGATCCAATGCCGCATTCGTTTGATTAATAACCAGAAGATAAATAGGTCTCTTGAGACAACTCGCTGAGCATATAGGCACAACAAATCGATTTTCGTCTGCATCTTTCTCTCTTTTGCCTATCTATAGACAAATACTAATGATGCTCATTGTTTCTTCACATATATTCTCATTAGTACTACGCTCAACTATGATTTCAATCATTGTATGTAGTGTGTTCCCTGAACTACAAGCAACACCAATACTCATATATGCCTTTCTCTCTTGTGTTGTTTCCGGGTCCCGTCGTCTTGCTCTTTTGTCGTTGCTATTCTTGCATGCTATTACTGTTGTTCAAAATCGAGAGTAAGCAAAAAATAATTAATATCGACAAAAGCTCTCTTTTTTTCCTTTTTTTTGTTACCGGGGTCTAACATACGCGTGTATATATATTTCTTACGCTCGCTTTTTCTCGCACTCTCCCCCCCCCTCTCTCTCTCACACTCTTCCACTATTTTTCTTTTTTCTTTACTATTGAAGCTGTGAGTGTAGCTAGTGCTGCGTGTGTTTGTGTGCACGCTCTTGAAAAGAAAGACGATTTTCGCTCTCTCGCCTCTACGACGATCACTTCCGATACAGCGCCAACGACCGAGTTCTTCGATTGAGAGTCTGACAAATGCGCGCGTATAACGAAGAAAAAGAAGCAAGAAAAATAAAAAGATATTCGTTTCTACTATTGCTGCATATGTTTCCTTCATCGAGTGTGCGTTTTACAACAGAGAGAGAGAGAGAAAGAGAAAGTATGATGAAAGTTGTCAACGCACATAAGAGAAAAAGAAAAAGAGCAAAAGAAATCTGTATATATTTATGTTATTGTTTGCATGTTGACCGAGTGAGCTTTTTGTTGAGCTTGATGACGTCGATTGATATACAATGTCGTAAGTTTTTAAGGTTAGTCTTTCAACTATTGTCCGTTCTTGTTGTTAGTGATAATAAGCATGATGATTAGAATAAGAATGATGATATGCTCTCACTAATGAACAATCATATGTTGCGTGTCACATGCGAATAAAAGAATAGCGACAGCGGCATCAGGTGTCTACCAAAGACATTGATGATCTTTCTAGTGATATTTTTACTTTTTTTTGTGTATACTTGAAGTGACAATCGATCGTTTCAGGATACTATTCGTGTTAAGTCTCAAGTGTCGACATTGATTTTGTCTTTAAGAAAAACGATGGAAATCTGTACCCATCGTACAATTATTCCTTTCTCAATTTATACATTGGAACCCATCCGGCTGTTGCCATACACACACATATATATATTTATATCCATTCAGGGAGTCTAACAACGACGAAAGTCGGTGAAGTTGAACAAATTAGGGCGTCATCATCGTCTTCACTCGTTTTGATGGAACAGAAAGAACGATAGAGCTCTTGTAGAGTGAAAGAAAAGGAGAAAATGCGTTTTCAATAATATCTTGCTGTTGAAGGATGCGCGCTAGCATAGAAAGAGAGAGGGAGAGCAAGAGCCGGAAGCTTGACGTTAGACAGACATCTTGAAGGAGAGAAAGAGAGCCCTTATCTCTCTTTTAGAAAATCATCATCAACATTCGCTCGTATACCGCATTGCATGCAGAGCACATACTATTGGCCTCACTTACTCATTCATTCGTTTATTTCTTTGTTCGTTCAGTAGGAGATAGTCGTAAGTTACATAGTATATGTATATTGTATTCATTAAATAATGATAGGCATTGCCCTTTACAATGTTCAGTTTTATTTGACATACTTGAAAAGTATTGAATGGAGGAAATTAGTAAACTGCACCTTTGACGGGAAAAAAAACTTAAGATAGATAATCGTGAAAAATGATGCTATTCTAATTAGAGAGAATTTCTATTTCCTCTAACTTAGTAAAAGTAGCTGAAGTCATTCTATGTCATTTTGTTACATTTTTTGCGTAAGAAATAACTAATAGCTATGTCTATTTATAGCATTCTAATTCATGTTCTGTTCTATTCTATAAATTTATAGCTTGTAACTTACAATCTGTTAATGAAAAAAGACATTATGCACACAAAACTTATTTATAAATTTTGATAGAATAAAAAATATAAAGAATGTTAGCTTTCATATAAAGATCTGACTAATACTGTCTGAGAAGTGGATTGCTTACAAGAAAAAATAATAATCAGCTGTATAGAGATCAAGCTTGTCGGATGTTAATGTTTTATTATTTTTTTCTTCTTGTTTGACAATAACAAAAATAATATTTGGCCTTCCCAAATATTGTCTTTCAAATAATACTTTGACACTTTCCTCTGTTTGTGTAACTCATTAACGTCAGGTGTTTGAGTAGACATGTAGAAGTTTGTGTTTTAATAATGACAAAGATGATAATGGTGATAATTATGCTACTCTATCGAGTATTCATAGTTTTCGTTAGTTTTTCTTTTTTTTGCTAGTTGTTGAAGCAGATAAAGATGAATTCATTTACATATAGCTAGTTACACCTTGAGCAATCCATCTATTAATTTTTATTTCATGTGTAACATAGAGAAAAACTAGTGTGACATCTTATGAATCTTTGTTACTTGTTCATTTCATAATTCATTTCTAGTAGAGACCCACAACGCCGGTTCTCATAGTACCAGTGTCTATATAAAAAAAAGGTTGATTTTCATGTTACAGTGATTAGTTAACAATGACATGCAGATCTCTAGTTCCTAGTGAAGTCTTTCTGTAGCATTAAAAACTTGAGATAAAAAGAGAGAGTAAATAAATATTTCAGTTGTTGTTTGTATATGTGCGACTGCTAGAAAAAAGCAAAAGTAATACATCAGCATCATCGTTAGTGATGATCTTTTTCCGATACTATATCATATTTTGTCTAATGATAGATACATTGGATGTGCATACGCGGCTAAGATGAAGGGAATCGCTCAGCTAGCGAATAAGAAGTGACACCGTTGCTGTTATTGACACACTACAAAGTGGGAAGGAAGGAAGAAGGAAGCTTGTAGTAGTCGTTGTAGTAGTGACAGACATAGTGGTCGCACATTGCCAAGTGCATGCACAAGCCATCTTGCCTGCCCCTCAAATCAATTTTATCTCCTTCTTCATCTTCTTATTCTACGTCGTCTTCTTCGTCTTCTACTTCTTCGTCTTCTTTCTCTTCTTCTTTTGCTTCTTGTAGTGTAGCAGTCGTTGCTGCTTGCCTGCCCTACGAGCATTCATCATCATTTTGTAGATAGTGGTATGACTGACGCGCGCGCTTTCCTCTCTTCGGGCTGTGCTCGCTCGCCCGAACTTGGTCGTGCATTCAAATTGGCCGCTACTACACATACACACTAATGGAGACGCAGAGAGATTTGAAGGAAGAAGGAAGAAGGAAGGGAGAAGAGAAGATGAAGAAGAGAAGCAAGAGAGCTCCTTCTAATTGTTGTAACAACTCGGCGACACACACAGCTCTAAACCAAAGACGAGAATGACGAGTTTTCTTCTTTTTTTCTTTCTTCTTTTTCTTTTTCCTACTTATTCTTCGGTCGTTCTCTCGTTACATCGAATAATACTAGTCGGATAGACATCGAAACACGTGAATTCTACTCGAATGTAAACCGAAATGACACAATAACGAATGGCTGACAGATAGACAAGATTCGAGCATCTGCAATAAACGATTAGCTGCATTTTAGTCGCCCACACGAAACCACTTAACATCGTCATCATCTATAACAACCTGCGCATCATCGCACATACACATTGACTATTCTTGTCGGGCGAGTTTCTTTTGTAACAACAACAACAACAACAAAAGATCATAGAGAAAGAGCAGACCAACATGATTATTATCACGATCATTGTAAAATTTTACTGTAATGATGCACACAGCAGGAGCAATATGAAAGTAACTGATGAGTCTTACTTCTTTTTTCTTAAAAAACTTACTTCTTCTTTTTTTTCATTTGTATTCAATGAAAAAAAGAAAAAGTTCGTAAGAAATATACTAATGCTTTTATATGCAAACTCGAGCCAACACACCAGGTTGTCTTTCTTATACTGTGATTGAATTGATGGAAACTGTTTTGTTGTATTTTTTTTTTCTTCTTTCTTCGATTATTATTATTATTATTATTGCTACTATTATTATAGTTCTAGATAGAGTTTTCTTTTACAGCTGACTGCACTATAGTTTGTCCAACTATTGTGTATAAATATTTTTGTCGTCGCTCTCCTGTTAAACTTCAACAAAGTCGGCCATGCACGATGAAAAGCTATGGTAAGTACACCAAGTCTTTTTAACTTCATTGATTTGTTTTTTTTTTTTTTTTTTTTTTTTTGAAAATAAATTTCTCTATATTAGTTGCTAGAAAGAAAAACAAAGCATAGTTATATAATCTGCTCAGGAAAAGATTTAAAGCATAAATAAGGAAGTTTTTTTTTGTATTTAATAGTTTTTTTCTAATTCTTCTAAAGAAATGCTATGTCTAAGGTTTCTCTATTCCCATCATAATAACAACAAGCAAAATCAAAATGACTTGTAGAATAAAGAAAACTATGATTAAACTTGAAACAAATTCTCCTTACTAGTGACAGTATATTATATTTACTAGTGTTGTTGTTCTACTATATAAGAAATCTATAAATAGACAGATAAAAACTAACACCAAGATTAAGTATGGTATAGTCAGAAAAACTAGCGTGTTTTTGTTGTTACTAGTTCAATGTTGATAAATACTTTACATATGTTATGAAAAAAAAATTTATTTTTTGTAATAAATTATTTAGAAAAATATTTATCGAGAGACAATTTTATGTAATATAACATTTTCTTTTAGTTAAGCCAAGATTTGTTTTTCAGATGTATAAATATGACAAAAAAAATTCATCAATTAATTTGATAGAATTCGTTGAGGAGTTTTTGGTTTTTCTTCCATCTCATTGAGTTTGAAATGTAATTAAAATATATTGAATATAACTATTAGTATTCTTAATTAACAAAATAGATTCTCTAGTATACTTATTATCTCGAATAAAAGAAATAAAATGAAAATTTCTCTAAACTTCAATAATCCATTTGCTTATATATATATATCTGAGTACTTACTTTATTTCTCAATCGAACCACTCAAATAAGGAGTTTTTTTTATGTTCTTTCGAGCATAAGACAAGATGACACAACTAGTCATTCATTCTTTTCTACGAAAGAAAAAAATGGTGAACTATAATAATACGACGCCAAATATTTCGATCAAGAATACATGTGTACATTTATTTTATTGCCAGGTATGAAACATGAATAGATTTAAATAAGAAAACTATCCAATATAAATAATTTACATGAATTTTGTATGCCTTATTTTAAAATTTATTCTTATCTTTTTTTTTTTTAATTCTCATAATTATATTTATTTTAAAAATAAACGTTAAACGTGTTCACAACTATTTTCTTCGCTCTTCACATAAGTCGAGCACATAACAAGCATTTTTAATTAAAAAAAAGAAACCTTGAAAATAAAATGTTTTAAATTATCAGTCTACATTTTGACTTGTCTTTTTCTTTTTCATCATTTTTTACTAGTTATTTATTTTTTGAATAAATAAAATTTATTAATATCTTTATTGTCATTATTTGATTTACTACATATCATCAAAACAAACATCCTCGCTTTATATGCAAACAAAATATAAGGACGAAAATAATCTTTTTTTTTTCATCAATATACGATTGTATGTGCGCATGGATGAGTATAAAATAAGAAACAAATGTATTTTGCATCATTTATACTCATAATGCGGTATGGAAAAAAAAGAAACGATAATTAATACAAAAGTGAATATCGTATTATATGCAAGTAGGTGAGTGTCAAGCAAACGTTACTTTCTCTTCTTTTATCAAGGTGAATATATGTAAGCATAAAGAACAGGAACCGAAAGAAAAAGAAAAAAAAATTTAGAACAATGTATTCCATTTGACAGTTAGTTTGCTTCATAAGCGTAGTTTATTATATAGTCAGGTGACCAATGATTTCAATAGTATTTCATTTCATTTCTAAGATGACATCAAGAAGCTTTTTTTGTAATCTTATCCATATAAATTTCATCATTTTGAACGGTATATTTTTATATATAAAAGTAATCTCCGGTGTTGACAATAAAGAATATTGAGAGAAGGAAAAAAAATTGAGCATATTTCCGGTAGACGTCTTTATAACCATCTATTGAAAAGAAGGAAAAAAAAAAGAAACCATTGAAGCATCAAATTAATATTAATTTGCTTCTCAAAAAAAAAAAAAGGATTTTTCTTCTATATGAAACATATATTAAAAGTCATGATATGAAAATAAACTAGTTCTTACTTATTGTTTATTTAGAGTCGACATTGGCGTTTTTACACAGCCGTCGTATCTGTCGGCTGTCGTCCTCTTTCTTACAGCCGACAGTTTATTCAAAACGTGCATCAATATTTATTTCGTTATTATCAATTATTTCATTATTTTCATCCGTGGCTGCTGTTCAACAGCAAAGAAATCCACCATCATCTTCTATTATATTCACAAATAATTCCTCTACAATATTTAGTACACCTCGACGACGACTGTTACCAACAGCTACACCATCATCATCAATATCAACAACAATCACGTCAGTATCAATTACAACAACAAATAAACTTGATAATAATACTAATGCAAATGGAAAAATTTCTCAAAAAGAACATCGTAGTATAGCGCATTTAGTTCTAATTATTATTATTTGTTCGTTAATGAGTATTATAACAATAGTTGGAAATCTTGTTGTTATACTAGCTGTTTGTCTTGTAAGAAAATTACGAACAGCATCAAATATACTTATTGTTAGTCTGGCTGTTAGTGACGTATTAGTCGGCTTATTTATTATGCCATTAGCAATGGGTAAAATCAAAAATCAAAAATGATTATTTTTTCGTCTAGTAGATTTTTTTTTGTTATTTTATTATAGTGCTCGAAATTTCCAATAACAAATGGATTTTAGGTTCGGTTATGTGTGACATATGGACATCAACTGATGTTCTTCTATGTACATCGTCAATATTGAATTTTCTCGTTATTTCAATCGATCGTTATTGTATCATTAATCATCCATTTAAATATGCTCCCATGCGTAAAGTCAAATTACTTTCATTAATGATAGCCGGTGTTTGGATACTTAGTGCGCTTGTTTCATTACCGCCTATTTTAGGCTGGGGACGTACGTATAAATAACTTTTCTCTTCCTTCTTCAGATGAGTCTAGGGTGAACAATGAGAGTCCAATATTCTAGACTTCAATACTTTATTTGTCGGATCTAATGAATATATCTTAGATATTATCGAGAACATAGCCCACCACTTAACTATTAAAAATAATCTTGTAATTAATTTATACTGCATTTTGTTTTTATACTTTGAAGGTCCTTCGGTAAATCTTCCGACATGTCAAGTAAATAATAAATTGGAATATCAAATATTTGCAACTATGCTTTCATTTTACATTCCCCTTATTGTTGTACTTATAATATATGCAAATATATATCGAACAGCGCAAACAGCAATGGATAATCGTTCAAGTGTTCAAATGTCACAATTTTTAACGCATAATAATTCTTCGACAAATGTCGGACCAGGAAATGTAACTGGACCACATTCTCAACAACAATTAAATGGTAATACTTGTTCAAACCCGCAGTCATTATTAAATGTATCTAATGCAAATAATACTAATAATTCAAATCAAAATGAAGATGGTTCATCAGCGTCAGGTATCGAACAACGACATGGTGGAAAACGTTCATTGAGACATTCAAAAAATAAGTCAAGTGGAAGTAAATCTCCTAGTTTTTTATCTCCATCAAGATGTTTAGGTAGACGAATAAGTACGCCATTTAATGGTCGTTTATCAGTATTTGTTACACGACGTTATTCATTTTTTCGTCATGTTCATTTACCAAATCAAAAAGCCATACGTACACTTGGCGTTATCTTAGGTACATTTATTGTTTGTTGGCTTCCATTTATGTTATTTGCAATTATAAAACCGTTACACGAATATATAACACGTTTAACAGGTTCACCACGATCATTGAATGCTCCTGAATGGATTGATCCAGTTTTACTCTGGTTTGGTTATTCATCATCAATGTTAAATCCATTAATTTATTCCAAATTTAATCGAGAATTTCGAACACCATTTCGTGAAATAATTTATTGTCGTTGTCGAGGTTTAAATGAAAAAATTCGACGACAAGAATATTTAGAAAATCTATATGGTGATAGTCATTTACAGCCACCAACATTACATAATCATCAACACTATACCGGATCTCATTTGAGAGTTAGCGGCGGTCCTGAAGCAGCAGCCGTGTGATATGCTGTGATACACATCTAGACATGAGAAAAGAAAAAAAATAGAGAAACCTTATATTTGTTTATTTGTTTGTTTTGTGTGTATATGTTTTGAAGAATTCTTATATATATATATATGCATATATTCTAATGAACAGTCATTTGTACAGACATATGACGGTGAACTTTGAAACCAACATGTTACAATGCTCACAACCGGTTTCGCCACCAAGGAAAAATAAAATAAAATATGATCATTTTTTTTCGTTTTTTGTTCTTGTTTGGTTGTTTGTTTTTGTGTATGCTTTCTACGCAGCATTTTGTCTTCTTAAATTTTGTTTTTCTTGCGCAATTTTTTTTTTCTGTATTCTTGTTCTGCTTTGGAAAAATAATACTATTACTTTTATTTTATACAAAAAAAAGACGAAAATGCATAAATATATATATATATATATATTGAAACATTTAAAAAAATAATTGATAAGATATTAAAATCATATATTATTTGTTTTATATAGAAAATGAACTTTGTCAGAACCGGAATTTCGCTGTCTTATCCATCAGAAGAAATTGAATGGTGGCATCCTTGTCTTACACGATATGTGTTGTCAAAACTTTTTATTCCTTATAGCTCGAACATAGAAAATGATATGTACTAGTTTATACTATCTGTCATAACTGAATACAAAAGGTATATTATTATTAAATATGAAAAAAAACGAAAAAATACATGTGGCTCGTCAATAGATTATTACAAGTGATGAATCGGAAGTACGTAGTTCTGATAACAGTGTTTAGTAAATACTGTTTATGAAGAAAAATCCAGGCTCATTTTTATGACATATGTGGGTAACTTATAAATTGAATATAATCATTTGACTGAAATATAATTTTCTATTGAAAAAACATCTCATCTATTATCTAAAAATAGTTCTTTTTAATACTCTTTTGATGTGAGATTCTAAGCAGATTCAACGTCAAAGATTGACAAATCAAAGATGAATATGAGAATAACCAAGAACTGTTTTTTTTTTGTAAAACAACAGAAACTATATGTATTCATACAAGGGTTGTCATAATGTACCTGATATATCAAAAACCGATCAATTATGTAAAAAATATTGACCTCAAAATACTGCCCATTGCGAACATATTTTTTCTTATTCTCTATTTCAAATTGATATATATTAACTGTCGTATTACAAGGTCATATGTTCTTGTCAAGATAAACAAATGTGCATATAGAATATTCTCTGTCAATATCAGACACACCTTTAAAACGACATTTTTTTCTTCTTTTTGCTCTACTTCTATTAACTACAAAAATATAATTAGCATTCCCTATTTCACATAATGACTACTCAATGTGGCTTCATGAAACATAAGACTACGGAAATGACTGATAAAGATTTCATTTTGAACGATGAGATCATGTATAGCAATGTCATGGTGATTAGCAGACAATTTTTATTTTTTTTTACAGGATGTAATATTTATTATCATTCCTTTTTTTCTTAACATCCTCAGTGTAGGTAGAGACATTCTTTTGACAAAATGATGGATTAGATTTATATAAGTAATATAAACTTTGGTGTCCTAATTAAATTCTTTTCATAAAGTATCACAACACATCAGAACAATCCCAACATTAGAGTTCTTCAGCTGAAATTTTATCGAATCAAAAATTCTAATTTTCAATAATGTTGAAATATTTTTGCGGACAATGTTTTAGATAAAAAAATTTCAATATTCGATATTGAATGAGATATTATGTAATATAAGCGAAAATTTTAGTATGTTGACTATATTTTGAGAAGAAAGATCAAAGTAGATAACTCATTGTAGACTTTTTCTATTTTTAACAGGTTCTTGTTCACTCTAGGAAAAATTTCACAAGTAGTCAACTTCGAATCATACTCTATCATTTCATTATCGTGTTAATATATTGCAATCTGTATAATCTCTATTTTCTTCTCTATCGGAAATACATTTAAACATGACAAAAATTGATTATTTTTGGTATGAGTGAATGTGAATGAAGAATGGATCTTATCTTTCTTACCTTCATTGATTATTTCGTCACAACATTCATCCTCATCCTAATGACCTTTTCTCCATAGTTAACTCATTTAATAATTATATGATCATATATATGTTTTTTCGATCACTAGTGCCCTCTGTTAAATCGGATTTTTTCCTTTGATAACATCGATCGAAAATCTGTTCCAAAATGTTTCTTTGCTGTGTTCAAATTAATTGATTTACATAAGTGTCGTTTTCATTGACGTTTATTTCATCATAAATGGCTTTTGGTCGTGGTCATGCATCTTTTACCATCGATATATTAAGATTAGCCAAAGATAGTTTACCAGCTACTGTAACTGAACCATCACCTGTATATCCGGTATATATAATTATTTAATTCATACGTGAAAAGATCACTTTGATATTTATTTAGTATTGTTTTAAAAGGAATTACTCAATACACCACATCCATTAATTGAAAATCCAATAAATGATTATGATTATAAATTAAAACTTAAATTAAATTTTAATTCAAGTTTTCGAACTTTACATGATCCAAAAAAAGATGATCATGAAAAAAATTTCATTTTAAATAAATGGAAAGAAGGTTAAATTCATTTGATATTTATCAGAAGAAAATAAAAAAATCAAATTAATTCTTCTAGAATGGTCCATTTTACATCGAGAATTAAAACAAGCATCTCGAATCAATATAAATGCATCAAAAACTAAACCAAACCTAATAAAAAAAGATATTGAAACAAAAACTAAAAAGAAAAAAACTACATTTAATATTGATCTTAAGGGTGTAAGAAACTCATACATGAAAATTACAATAATTGTTGGAACTTTAAAAAACTACAGTATGATTCCTTATTATCAAAGTAGAAGTGCAATGATTATGGTATAGTTTTATATGTCACATACTCGCAAGAGAAATTTCTAAAACATCATAATATAACTGAAATGAAGGATCTTTATCATTTGTAATTTAATCAAGTATCTTAAACACAAAATGTAGTTTGCAAAATTATTGACATGAATGACATGAATACGATAGTCAGCAGAATGTAGATTCATATTCTTTCACATCGCTAACTAAAATGGGATGATGTTTTTGAAAAGTCTAATCATTTCAAGAAAAAAAATCTGAAAAGAGATTCTTTAGAATTTCTACAAGTATACCGTTTAGTTTTCAAAAATGCTTTTATGTAAAGTCTTTTAGTACTTTAACGATTTGATTGTTTTCAATCGAAATACAAAATTATCTCTTCGATTTTGATGTTAAGTTGAAAGGAAAACCTTTTTATTTGATCAAATGAACAATATTAATATATTGTTTTGCATTATTTGCAGAAGAGACAATTATTTTTATCAGGTAAGTTCAATTGATAACAACGGCACTGATATAGTCTTAACAATTGACTCAATAGATGGATAGATTATCAATCGGTTAGAAACGAAAAAAGTATTTATCACTAATAAGATAAAAGTAAATTGATCAATTAATTCACTATTTATAATGCAATAATAATCTGAAAAGAATTTGATAGAAATGATGAATCATATTCGATTTGTTTACTACTTTCTTTTCGGTCAGCTATTTTTCTTTTGTAATATCGATATCAAATCAGAGCGAATTACGTATTCCATATTTTTACCTATTATCCATGTTTCTGTCTGTTCATTGTTGTCATTTTCAATATGGATCATCGTTGGTTGTAAGTATGGAACGAACAAAAAGACAACAAGACGAGATAATTCGCCGTCATCACGAAAATAAAAAACAAAAATTACGAAATACAAGTAAGATTTTATACTTAGATCAAAAAATTTTATTTTGTTTTGTTTTTCTTTTATTTTTTAGTTTATTCAAAGACGTCAGTTATCTATATACCTATTTTATCATCTAATGATTTTCTTTTATTTAATTCAGATGTTGTTTAGAAGATTTAGCAAATGAAGCGTTTTATGAAATATATGGATATTTACCATGTCTATGAAGGATTTTTTAATCTTAATACACGATTTCAAAATTTACTTATACATTCAAACGTTCCAATTCATATAAGTATTTCAACAATGTCTAAATCAAATTTTGAATGGTATTATAATAATATAATTCTTCCCAATATGCATCGAATAAATATTCTTCGATTAACAAATCCATTTACTATTGCCCAGGTCGATCGTTCCGGTCACCGGATACTGCAGGAACCGGCAGGAAATACGTGGAAAAATCGCCGGTTCCTGCAGGAAAACACCGGAAATCAACGGAACATGGAAGCAGTATTCCGGCCGGAAAAAGTCCGAAAAATTTCCGGCCGGTTCCTGCCGGAAAGAACAGGAATTGGCTGGAATCCACCGGAAAAAATCCGAAAAATTTCCGGCCGGAATACTGCTTCCATGTTCCGTTGATTTCCGGTGTGTTCCTGCCGGAACCGGCCGGTACTTTTCGACCTGGGTGGTATTGTTTTTTCACAACCATGGCTTATTTCAACATTTCTTCAACTTGAAACATTAATTCTCGATAATATCAGTGCACAATCTTTAAATAATGTTGCTGATCATTTAATTATTTTACCAAAATTACATTCATTAACTATTAATAACATTGGTTATATTCAAAATTCAACTCTCTATTATATTCGTATACTTCGTTTACCTAAATTGAAATATTGTAAAATTAAATTCGAATCAAAAGATGATGTAGAATTATTACCTAAATCTACTGATATATTTAGTCCAATTGAATGTCTTGTTATTAATCATTATTTTCGACTTCAATCACTTAATAACTTATTATCATATTTACAACAACTTCGACATTTATCAATTAATTATCTTAATGGATTTGATTTACAACATATAGAATTCTATCCTATCGTATTAAAAAATTTAAAATATATTTCACTTGAGCTTGATTTAGTTTCTTTTGATCAGCTGGAAAAATTCATAAAAAATTTCTTTTATTACGTCGAAGTTCTACGTCTTACAATAAAAGCTGATTTTACATATTTTGATGCAAAAAAAATGGGAACAATTAATAGTATCTTACATGCCAAATCTACGTGTATTTGATATAAATCATGAAGGTTCTGAACAAATTCATCAACTAACATATCATAATTTAATTAATCAATTTAATTCGTCATTTTATATTGAAAAAAAAATGATGTTTTACTCATCAACATTATTGACAAGAAACTGTTAAAAGTGGAATATTTTATTCAACAAATCCATATCGGTAAAAATAGATTCATTCGATTTTATATTAGCTTTCTATTCGTTTTCTTTTCTAGAAGAAAAGACTATACATTTTATTGGGAATTTGATGAACAAGTTTGTTCATATATTCAAGAAAATAATTTAAACTCGGTTAAACATCTTCATATTTGTAGTAATGCAATATCAGATATTTGTATAAATTATTTTTCTAATGTTACTGAATTAACTATTACAAATTCTTTTCAAATATCTGTTGATCCAGTATCAAAAACTCTTAGCCGAATTGTTGCATTAAAGCAAATTACTAAATTAGTTGTTGAACCTTACGATTTTTATTTCGAAGAATTAATTGATTTGTTACGTTGTACATCTAATTTATATACATTAAAATATGATTTGATATGTTTTCATCAAAATACGGCAACATCAATTCAACAAAAGGAAGAATTTCTTCATTTATCAAATATAAACAAAGTCAAACGTTTAGATATTCGTGAAACATGTACATTGGAAGAAATTAAAATGCTAGTTAATTTATTTCCTCAATTACAATATCTTCAAACTGCCCACGGAAAAATTTTTTTCGAAAAACCGCTCAAAACCGCGATTTTTTTCATTCGACCGCGGTTTTACTAGAGGAAACCGCGGTTTGGATTGGATAACCGCGGTTGGTAGCGGTTTTTTTGAACCGCGGTTTTCTGAAACCGCGTTGCTCGTATTCATGATCGCGGTTCTAAATACCGCGGTGTTCAACGGTCTAAAAAGTCGCGGTATGGTAATTGGAAACCGCGGTATTTCATAGCACGATATTCAACGGTTTTCAAAACCGCGGTATAGTCATCAGTAACCGAGATGATAAATACCGCAGTATTGAGTGGTTTTTTAAACTGCGGTATATTCATCGGTAACCGTGGTGGTAAGTAGGGCGGTACTGAGCGGTTTCAAAAATTGCGATATAGTCATTAGTTATTGCGGTAATAAATACCGCAGTATTTAGTGGTTTCAGAAACCGCGGTATAGTCATCAATACTCGCGGTGGTAAACATCGCGGTATTGAGTGGTTTTCAAAAACGCGGTATAGTCACTAATAGCCGCGGTGGTAAATACCGCGGCATTGAACGGTTTCTAAAACCGCGGTACAGTCATCGGTAATTGCGGTGATAAACACCGCGGTATCTAGCGGTTTCTAAAACCTCTGTATAGTCATCAGTAGTCGCGGTGGTTAATAAGGGCGGTATTGAGCGATTTCAAAAACTGCGGTATAGTCATTATTTATTGCGGTAATAAATACCGCGATATTCAGCGGTTTCTAAAACCGCGGTGTAACCATCAGTAACCGCGGTGATAAATAATACGGTATTCAATGGTTTATAAAACCGCGGTATAGTCATTAGTAACTGCGGTGGCAAATACCACAGCATTCAGCGGTTTCAGAAACCGCGGTATGCCATCGAATAATCGCGTTTTTTATTACCGCGTTTTTCAGCAGAGAAACCGCGGCATTTTTGGTGCTTAAACCATCGCGATGGAATGTGTAAGGACGAAGAGGATGTCGTGCCCCGCTATTTTCATGAAAATTTTGCATAAGTTTTCTTATTCTATCTCTCACTACAAAGTAACTTTGTGGTAATGGAACTTCTAAAGTTCACTACAGACCCCTTGAAGGGTCGCTCATCGGAACTTTATCATAAGTTCAGGTGAGTCTGATCATACCTGAATCAGGTATGGTCATGGAAGCCGCGTTTTCTAGCGGTTCCAGAAAACCGCGAAAGTCAGACCTTTTATTCGGTTTTTTAAAACCACCAAAAACTCCGGTATTGGTACACTGCGGTCATCACCGCTTGAATAAACCGCAAAAGTCAGACCTTTAATGCGGTTTTTCCAGACCGCGGTAATCAATGGTTTTTCGAAACCGCGAAAGTCAGACCTTTTATGCGGCTTTGGATACCGGTGAAAACCGTGGTGTGAAATTACCGCGATTTTTGGCGGTTTTCAAAAACCGCATAAAAGGTCTGACTTTCGCGGTTTCAGAAAACCGTTGATTACCGTAGTTTGTGAAACCGCGGTTTCTCGCGATTTTTGTTCAAAAATTTTTCCGTGGGTGGAATGAATAAAAAAGAAATTAAACAAATTTTAACTTTTTTATTATCAAAAACTAATATGAAAACAAATCAATTGTTCTTTTTATGTATTAAAGAAATACCTAAAATGTATTTACGAGAATTAGATATGTTAATTAAATTTCAAAATTTATGTAGAGATTATTTTATTAAATTTATTAACTCTGATATATATTTATGGTGGTAGTTATTTATTTGTTTATGTTATATATTTTATTTTGTCGTATATGGACATTAATTTTTTCTTTTCAATAAATAAAAAGAATTGCTAATATAATTCTCCCACGTAAAAAAAATACTAAAATTACTTTCGAAATATTAACCAACAAGCTATTCATTAATTTGAATATTTGCATGCTTTTAAGTTTGATTTGCTTTTTCTGAGCCCAATTTTCGTTTTGACAACATTCTTTTCTTACATTTTCGATTTGACAACAACTCTTATTTTGACATTTATATGTCAAGAATATTTTCCTAAAATTATTGACCGAGTGATATCATTGAATCTTACGAATGATGATAAAATACCGAATATATCTAAATTTTTTCTTCCTCGTTGTTTTACTCTTGACCGTTTGAGAACTTTTTTCCAGAAAAAAGAAAACCTCCACAGTTAATCAGCATATATAATTAATGATTGTTGTTTGGTATGGTTCAATTGCAAAAATTCTACTAATATATTTTCATTATTCATTTTATTAAGCTAATCAAAAAAAGATAAAGTTACAACAAAGGAAAATAAGTATGGAAATCTTTTGAATATACAATTTTTTTACGACCTATATCTAATTCTTTCACCTTCATACAACTTAGTCGGGTTCTATCATTTGTAAAGTTTTTCGTTACGTTTCTTAAATGATAGTAATTTACTGATAATACAGTTAGACGTGGTAGATGTGTTTTTTTATCATTAAGAAATTGTTCGACATAATCACAATGAGCCAATGAAAAACAAAGTGAAATAAGATAAGGATATTCAATAGTTGTTGAATGTAACTGATTATCATTAGAATTTAATATTGGTGACTGTGGCATAGAATTAGAAATACTTAATACTTTAAGTAAAGGAAAACAGCAAGCAACACGCATGAAAAATTCATGTTCGAATGGAATGTCATCATCAACCACTAATCTTATAACATAATTGAAAATAATATTTGAAAATCCATTACCAATACATTGAAGATTATCAAACATAAATGGTAATGAGAATAAATGATATTTCAAACCATTATAACGTCGATACTTGATCATACACTCCACTTGTTTAACTATAACGTTAGTAAAAGTTTGTAGAATATCATCTTTATATAAATGTTGAACGGAATGATTCAATAGAGTAAAAATTAAAAAACAAAAGTTAAATGTATGAAGTCGTGGTACATGAATAAGAATTTCATCATAAATATTTTTACCATCAATAAATCGAGCTGGACTACCAATAATAAGATTTAAATTTAATACTTCAATATTTGACATACGTTGTAAAAGAGGTAAAATTTCACCATCATATGCATCATATGAACAATCATATTGTAAAGAAAAACATTTCAAATGAGATAGATTCTAGAAAATATAAATGAAAACAAGTTGTATTAGTATTTTATTTATTTTAATAATATTTCTCCGTCCCATAAATGTGACTATTTGCTTTAGTTAAATCATGAAAATTTTCATTAATCAGCTCATGAAAAAAAAGATTAATCTAATGAAATTTAAACGTACCACATTGTAAACATTCGTTGAATTACATTCCTGTTGGACAATGACAACATTCAATGTATTTAGTTGTTTGAGACGACCATCAAGTAAAGCAAGAAGATCATGATAATACAATACACGAATAGATAATTTGCAAAGATTTGAAGAGTAACAAGTAGTTAAAGGTAAATCACAAAGTTCTAAAGGTGGAAAATATCTAGGATATGATCCTTGAATAGATAAATGATGTAGATTTTCGAAGTATTTCATTATATATCCATAAACATATGTCATATAATGTGTACATGATAATTTATTAAAATTATTTTCAAATACAAGAATAAGATCTGTGATTTGTCGTTGAAAAATATGTCGAAATGGGGATTCATCTAAATAAAAAATAGATATTACCTAGTTTACCGAAATCATTATTTAGATTAGTATACAAATTATTTACGTGTAAAATAATGTAAAGCTGTTTTAATATTAAAATTGAAGATTTTAAGTTCACTTAAATTAGGATAATCACCAGCAAGAAGAATATGTTCCATAGATAATGAATTAAGAATAAGGGATTTAACATTATTATGAATTTTTGGTAATAAATTTAAGCAGAATCGATCGAGTACGCGATCACAAACTGATAAAATATCATCGGTTGCTGTTATTAATACAAAATTGAGAGTATTAGTGAAAGTATTTTCTTGTATTATGTTGTCAAGTCGTTGATTATTAATAGCAAATAATGAATAAAGAACATCCATGTTATCAAGCTTTTTTAAAATGATATGTAATACTTCAGTAGGTAGATCAAGAAGATTAACCTTATACTGATGCATATTGATTTTGACTGACACTTCTTATGATGCATATATATATATATACATATGCGTTCATTGTTGATTTGCCATTCAATGAAATGAATGAATGACCTCAATGACAAAAATATCATGTCAATGAAGAATAGACTAATTAATTCATAAATGAACATTCTACTCTTTTTTTTCTTTATCTCTGATATTTTTTCATCGATAATTATTGCTTTTAATCTTAAATTGCACTTGTATTGTACAATTTGATGGAAAAAATCGAAAAAAAATAAGAGTGAATATGGATTAAAAAAGCGAACTGTACATACGATAAAACTCTATTTATTGTATAGAAATGAACTATTTTTCCCAATCTGCAGGTTTTTCGTTTAGGAAAAAATTTGGTCTTTCGAGGTATATGAATGGTCCAATTCTGGGTTCTACCCGATGGTCTCTAGTAGTAGTGAATGATCTAAAAGTATAATCTATTGATCATCGGGAGTATTTAGAATTATTAATAAATGTCTGAAAACATCTTTGGTCACAGATGAATCGATTCAAATCAAAGAAGATGGAACTTACTAAAGTTTTCTTAAAACATCTGTTATCTTAATCCGATGTGACATTTCTCGAATAAAGCACTGTTTTCTCGTGAATGCTACATATTTAAGAGCTGAAATTTTTACCATAAATTCACTGTGTAGTCAGCTAAAACTGACAGAAAAATCATTGGTAAAAACTCTTATAACTATCGAGATATCAAAGAAACAAAATAAAAAATCTGGCATGACATTTAGTAAAAAAAATAATTATATCTCATTTTTATTTTTAGTTCTTTTATCTAATTTATAAGACTGTTAGAAAACTTTTTTCATTGAAAGATTTCTTGTCTTTTAATGCATCGAACTTGAAAAAGAAATTGTAGTTTGTTGTCAGATCGACTTCACTACATTAAATTTAATCTGACGTGAGGGAAGATGATCAAAATGTGTGTTTAGATAATTTTTGCAAGATTTGATCGGTAAATCTTTACCGAAGCTGTCATAAATTTACATCGTCAGAAAGAGAAGAGTCTTATCTATAAAATTTTGATAAAAAAGTATTTTTATCAAATCGAAATTGAAGACAGGAAAAGCCATTTTGATCGACAGTTGGTGTCTAAAGTACGCATTTTGACTTTTCTTACTTGAAGATTTCACAATTACAGTACCCAAAAAAGTTGATAATTGCACGGTAAATGGGATAGACTCTGAGAAGCATATGAAAAAAAATTATCAAAATTCGTCGAGTAAAAGTTGATATATAAATGTTTTCTTGCTCGGAATGCAACAATACAATACGGGCGCAATTCACCCATATGTAATATCGATGAACTCACGTTTAGAAAGAACGAAAAGAGCTACAAAG
This sequence comes from Rotaria sp. Silwood1, assembly GCA_905250075.1. Taxonomy (NCBI): domain Eukaryota; kingdom Metazoa; phylum Rotifera; class Eurotatoria; order Philodinida; family Philodinidae; genus Rotaria; species Rotaria sp. Silwood1. The sequence continues at coordinate 4,094,733 of CAJNOP010000011.1, read as the reverse complement.
CGTTCGTTCTAGCCGTTAGCAGATATGTCTGAAAGAGAGCTATTAGAAAAACATCATGAATATTAAATTTAACTATCAGTTTGAAAATATTCTAAAATTGAGGACATCGAGAATTGTGAAAAAAGAAGTTCATTAGGGTCAGATGTGATACCGAGATATTGTTCAAGAAATGCAATTACTCGTTTTCGATAATGAATAATGAAGCTAACCGAGATTAATCTATCGCTTTTATGATTGTTAATTATTCATATTCATTCACCATTTAAACCAACAGCATAAAGATTATTTCTTTTTGACAATCATATATGAAATTTGGGAGTATTTTTTGTTTTGTTTGTATATTTTTCATTGACTTAGTGTTTTACATCTGTATGTTTAACACCAAACAAATTCGCTTATTCACATAGTAGAAGAAATTTTCGAAAAATTTTGCCCCATTGTGAAGATTTTTTCATTTTACCGGCAGATTCTGCATCTATGCTTATATCTAGGGCAACTTAGTCATATAATTCCTCTGGTTTTCCCTCTATAGAGTGCATAGAACTTTATTTTTATATGTATTTTTCTAATAGAATAGGACTTCTTCGAAGAATGCCGGAATGATTCCAAAATCAATTGAATTAACTTCGGAGAGAGATATATTTAGAAGTCAAAAAATTCACAATTAGTCCAAAAAATACGCCGAATGTAGAATGAACGGTAATGCATCTGAAGACCAAAATACCCAAAAGAGAGAATTCTGAAGTACTACTAAAAACCACAAAATAAAAATAAAAATGAACATGATCTTTCAATCGATAATTTCTCAAATCTGTACAAATGTATCTTTTGCTACAACATAGACACGGTGAACAACTCGTCTGTGTCAATGTTTTTGAATCTAAAGCTCCTATAAGACTTGATTCATCATCAGTGTAGCACATTCGTTATATTGTCACGGTTCAATAATGCCCTTTCATGTGGCTAGCTTTTAACATTAAATACGAAAGCCATTGAAGTCCTTGTTTCCTTTTTTCATCTTTTCGTCTAGTAAATACAGTGAAAATCGTTTGATGTCGAACACATTATGGGAGAAATTATAATATAAAAAAACCGTCTTCTGCCATACTTACATAAACTTTTCAACATATCCAAGCATATTCTATATCACGAACTGAAAAAGACAAATTTTTTCCATGTTAAGTTGGCTAACATAATAGACTTTCAAATGTTATGTGCATCTTCATATTCTTGTGTTTGTCCAAAAAACAAATAATAGAGTATGTCTATACTGTTACATATAAAAAAAACATGATTTAGTAAAATAGCTTTCCGAATAAATATTGTATGAATATTCTGAAACCTGAAACAAATGTACAAGATATGGTGTCGATGTCTTGCAATTTTTACTACTATGTCTCAAGATTTTGAAAATGACTTATATTTAATTGAGCAATAAAATAATTGAAATGAGCAATAATTAGATTCAGCAATAATTATACTGAATGAGCAATAGTTTATTTAAATTAAAGATAAATTTCACATAAAAAGGGCAATACGAATTCATTTACGTAAATTGTATGGTTTTTACTGTTGTGTGTTTACGTGAGTTCGATTTATTTCGTACACACTGGAAACGTGGTATATGAGAAAAAACGTAGAAAAAAACAATGAGATTGAGAAGACAATAGAATTGAATATCTGATCTCCCATAGATTAGAAAATTCTTATGTTAAGAGTTTATTTATACAAACCGTATTTTTTCAATCTTATAAAATAAAATATATAATTTATATAAATGGCTCAATCACAACGCGTAACGCAGTATATTTCTGCCAGTGAAAGTGATAATGATATGGAACTAGTCTCTTGATAACAGGGTGAGGGTGCAAACCCTCACCAGAGGCAAAAGATGTGGATATTGATACTAAAAGAACAGGAGGAAGACCAGCTGAAGCAAAAAAGCTTTATTGACACAATAATATATTCATTTTTCTTTTTTATATTGTCAATTGTAAATAAAAATATCTTACTTTTCCTTTTTCTTGTTGCTAAAATATGAAATTACTACTGCTATTTAATGAATTAATTATTGCACATTTAATATTATAAAATTGCTCAAAGATAGCTTTCTTATTGCTCAAAAATTATTGCTATATCATATCTTAATTATTGCTCATTTCAATATTTTTATTGGTCAAATAAATACTAGCCGTTGAAAATTAGATAATACTTGTGAATAGAGCCGATTGAAGTATACTTGAACGGTGAATACAATTATGATAAAGCCTTCTTTGGAGACATTGAAATGGAATTACTTAAATCAAACGCTAATTTCACCTTCGAGTAAAGCACTTGTTCGCTGTAGAAGAATAAGAGCAAGAAGTAATTTATTTTGGTGCATGCTTTTTGGAAGATACGCTAGTCGAGTACTTATTATTTCGTATTAACACTCGACATGAGTCTTGATATGACTAGAATGATGAAAACGAAGTTGCGTTTAGAAACTCTTTATATTGTAGATGTGATTGAAGGATGCCAAACAATGTTTAGCCTTGATATTCACTTCACATTCATAGTGATATGATAGATGCTAATGAAATATGAATAGGATATCATAGTTTATAAATTATTCACTTGAAATCTATCAACTGTCGATTAAATTATTTTCGAAAAATAAATTATGTCGATAATTTTTTCGACTGAAAAGCTAAGAGCACAGAACTGTACATAGTTTATTTTCAAGTATTTAAATTTAGAATAAGAAAATACTACCTAACATTACTTATCATGTGTCTTATACTATTTATTTTTTAAAGAAGATAAAATACATGATTAAATACATCAAAACAATTCAACTCATGCGTAAAAACTTAGCTGATCTTGTTCGTATATTGATCTTTCGTTCGAAATGTGCAGTAGCTCATCTACCTTTTGTATGCTCTCATGTAGATAATATTTCGCGATGTCAAAAGCGAAATAAATTTTCTAATCGATGCATTCGAAAATATCTATCAAACAGTAAACATTTTTATTAGACAATTCTATTTATACAATAAAAGAAAAGAAAAGCATCAAGAGGAATGTGTTCTTGTAAATTTTGCTGTTCGTTCAAGTATTTGTTTGATATCATCTGGTGAATAGTATTCTACTTGGTTTTTTATAGGTGTATTTATTGTTGTTGATTGTTGATATTCTTTTATTTCAATTCTATTTCTATAAAGTTTTAAACGAAATAATTCTTCTTGAATATCATTTGCTAAATTATGTTGATCTTCAATTCTTTTTTCATTCCATACCCACATACACCAATCGATTGCAGCCGTAATGTATCTATAGAATAAAAAATATTATTTTGAAATTATCATTTATTTGTTTACTTACTGTTCATAACAACCAGGCTGAGCTATACCATCTAGAATATCAATGGTTGTTTGTTTTTTCTTATCTGTTATTCGACATTGAAAATCGACATATGGATTCATCTAATGAAAGAAAAAAATATATCGTACAAAAAGCGTTGTAGGAATAAGAAATTTTGTTACTCATACTTGACAGGAATGAACTTGTTCAGGAGTCATATTAAGAATAAAATCATTAGAAAATTTTATTTGAACATGACTATCTAGATAATATTTAAAATGTCCAACATTAGAAATAGATGTTTGTCGAAAAATATTATTCTCATCGTCAATTTCATTTTCTAATGACGTCAATTTCTATAAACAAAATAAGAAAAATCAAAACTCATTGTTAGAGAATAAAAATTTTTAATTTACCGATTCTTCCATATTATCGTTACTATAATTATCTAATTTAACATCTTCTTGCAACCAACATGGTCGTTCTTGAACACGTCGAGTCATACTAAGTAGTCTTTGACGCATAGTAGACATGAAACGTATTATTTGTACTAGTCGTTCATTGTGAGGTGGTAAAGCATTTTCAGATAATGTTAATAAATGACATTGCTTTAAGACAAAATGACAAAAAAAAATAATAATTCAAATTTTAAATGAATAAAACAAAATCTCTATTTTAATAGGACGAGTTCGAAAATCGAAAGACAAAAATCAACTTGATCTTATTGAGTGATACTGAACTGTATTAAACAGTGTATTCTTATATTTGTATTAAATTAGTAAAAGAAATGCAAATACTTGTACTTAGAAAGTTGTGTGGCATACAATATTGTTATGTATCACAATTTTCATTCTATACATCTGTCTTGTCTACATTTTCAGTACTATTCTGACAGATAATCTCACTAGCAATACTGAAGTTCGTATCAAATACATTCTCAAATTCTTACTATGCATTTCTGGATTAAAAAAAATTCTATGAATGTTCATTCATATTTATTCTAGAAATATTGCGTTTAAAATCATTTAAACAACCCAAACGTTGCATCCTTTTGTAAGGAGAGCCATGATACAAAAAAAAATAAATTTCATTTCGTGAAATAATTCAATTTCTCAGAATAAGGAATCAATCCATATATTATTCATTTGAATATGATCGTCATCAACAGAGAGTAACCAATCTCTTCTTCCTTAGTGGCTTTCATCCTCCGCTTTTTCTTCAATTTCTTGAACACATGATATAACTCTATTTTATCTTATAGAACTTTCATAAAAAATATGTTTTTAACTACGTTTTTTTTTATAAGATCATCTACTCTAGAATTGAACTTCTTAAATTGTACTCTCATAGGATTTATTTGTAATTTTCTTCATTTCAACATTTAGTATCTATCATATACCTTATCTTTAATAGAATAATAATTATAAAAACTTGATTGAATATCACAAGTAATTACATAATCAATTAAGTGTTCATTATTATCATTATCAATAACAAATGCTTCTATACTTGCTGGATTCTCATATTCTAATCTATATGTAACTGTTGTTGTTTGTAATATATGTATATCAGCTTCAAACATCATTTCATGATGTAAACGATGACGATGAGCTTTTGGACATGATGAACTTGGTAATGGTAATGGTAGTTTAAAACTCCACTCATTATCATTATCACCTTTAATATCAAATGAAATTTTACTATTTGATAATTGCTCAATTAGTTGAAGACAATTAAGAACAAATTTAGATAGATAATCAGGTAGGTTTTGACATGAAAAACATCGACGAACAGGTGCAAATATATGTATATATTTTGTTGGAATATCTTTATCATTCTCTTGTTTTGTTAATATACGTGAAACTTGTAAAGGATGAGTTATATAAATAATTTGTCGACATTGAGAAATATCAATTCGAGCTCGACCACATAGAGATATCCATGACCATGTTTGAGTTAGATCATCATTCGAAATTGTTGGAAGAGAAACATTTGGAGACCAACGAACATGTGTAGCAGTACCTGTTGATTGCTAAGAAAAGAAAAAACTGTTTTGAAACAAAAAAAAAGGTCATAGAAAAAATTTAACTTACATAACATTGGTTAGAATCAACAAGTGCTGGAACAAGAAATGGTTGCTGAGCATATAGATTACGAAATATTAAAACAGATCGAATACGAGGTAATAATGTACTTGTTGTATATATTGTACGATGTTTTGTTGTCATAAGTCCTGTTCAATCATGATATAATGAGATAAGAAAAAGAGAAAAAAATTGAATTTACCTTGTGTATGATTGCCTTGTTGAACTACATATTCAGTAGCACATGGTGCGAGAAAGATTTTCATACCATCAGAAAAAGTGGCTTCAACTGCATCATTTGTATACATAATGAATTGTTTGGCCATATTTAGGTTCTTGTCCATTGTTGCAAGAATAGTTGTCAAAAGATAGAAAATAATGACCCGTCCATTAAAATGTATAGAATCGATGGTAACGGAATCATTGGCAGAGTTTTAATCATTAAATTTAAAGAGAAAGTGCAATATTTTTTTTTCTTAATTTTTTATATTACAAATAAAAATTATTTAGAACAAAAATAAAACCATTTTTTAGAAAATGATATATTTGTAATCTAGATGCCGCTAGTGTAACAACAAGAAAAGTATGCACGATTATAAGTATTTTTTCATTTGAATTACATCATTATGTTTAGCTAAAAGTACTCCTCATGTCTTGTAGTTCTTGCGTATCTTTTGAAATTAGCAGCCTTTACTGTTAACATAGTTGTATATTTTTTCCCAGTGCATCAGTATATTTGTAAGAAAGATGGATACAATAATTAATTTAATAGATATACAATCACGTTTCCCATAAGTTGATTTCGATTCTCGTCTTACTAGTGTTTTATTTTTGTCTGAAATCGCAGTAAACTTTTGTTGCTAGTCATAATCTCCATAGGACAATTAATATAAAAAAATCTAACTGATTTTCACAGTAATTACATATATGGACATCATGAAAGCAAAAAAAATCACTGATAGCAAGCTGATATGAATACTAATGACATGATTTGCACAAAGAATGAAAATGACATTTATACCAATGCAGGAGACTATTCTAATTTAGTTTCTTTGTGAAAACTGAAACTATCTGATATCTTACTAAAAGACAGCGAAAGTTCCAAAAAGTATTCTAATTTTATAGCAATGTTTTAGGTCTCCTTCTTTTCTATTATTCACCAAAAAAAGTCTGTTTGTCATCAATCATTATTTACTCATTAAAGAATATGTGATTTATTTTTCTAAAACTATTTAGTTATATACACCAATCAATAATTCTTGAATATTTATCTCACCAGAGTTGTCTTTTTCCTAATACGAAGCTATATATAGCCATATTAGAAAATAAAAAGAGAAAGAAAAAAAAAAGAACAAAAAATACTATTGAAATGATTGTATTATATTACTTTCCTCATAATATTGCTCGTCTTTGTTTTTCGCATGAAGCAATTAATCGCCCTTCAGGATGTCAAGCAATAGCATTAACAATTGATCTAAAATAAAAAAAATACGAATCCTAAGAAGAACTCAATGAATTATT